>SSHR01000310.1:0-25051 GCA_006518225.1 Fusarium neocosmosporiellum | reverse complement strand
GGGGAGGGGTAGTAACGATTGCTTAGGTGGGGGAGGATGAGGTCAATTGGAACGAGGGGGGGGGGAGAAGAGGGGAAGGGCCAAAGTAGGGGCAAGAGGACGAGTCGTGAGATAATGTCGTTAGGTGAAGCTTCCCGGGAGGAGAGAGAAGGATAGAGAAGAAAGGAGGGAGAGAGGAGAGAGGAGGGAAAAACAACTTTCAACGAGGGCGAGACAAGACGGGATCGACGATGGTGGGTAAGACCCCGAACATGACAGTCCCGTCGCGGTTGTGCCTGAGGTTTGAGCTTAGCAGCTCCGGTCTGAACCAGGTGCGTAACTTCCCTCTTTGTTCCTGGTTTGGTCTCGGTGCTCTACTTTTTTTCTACGATAGCACATGGTTACTGACGAATGGCGCATCACGGTTGAGCTGGCCGATGAGAACGGCGGCCGCTGTGTCCCCTCGGCTGCAGCGCGCTTTGATGCTACTGGATACATGGGTTCTTGTCTCTGGAAAGCAATGCTCGCAGCAGAGTGGCATCGATGGCAACACTTGGGCAACAAACGGCTAGTCATGGACATGGCTCTCAAACTCCACCAAGAACACCATCATCGGTGGCCCCTCGGCGAGCCCAGGACCAGCTGCAGGCCAGAGGAAACGACAAGAAACAGTCAACATGAATGGTTGTCCGGGGCAGAGTCTCCGCTGGAACGCTCCATGAGTGGGAACATTACTGTTGCCTTAGACGGCATTACACAGCAGCTTACACGAGATTTATGAAGCACTTGCTCTGGAGACGGTTTGCGCATACCGGTGAGCGGTAGCGGCTCCAGCCTCCCCGGCTGAGAATTCTTGTGGCGTTTTCAAACTTGGATTGCGCTAAAACAGCTGCGGCTTTCGCTGCAGCAATGACGTCTTTGAGCATTGAGAGAGCCGGGTGTTGGCGGTCTCGATCAAGGTTCGGGGCCATGCCGTCTCACAAATTTGAGAAAACCCGACTTTTAACCATTCTCTTTGTGGTAGTATTTCCAACAGCCGGTCCAACGGTGCCTGGCGCAGCATCCTATCTGGTCTATTGCCTCGAATCGAGAAGAGAGCGACCGGGTTTTTGTTGACGAATTGACCTCTCCATATTCTTCCTTTAACCCGTCCAGCAGCCGGGTTTAAATATTCATCAATCTCCACATGCCACCATACCATGGGCTTTGCATGAAACCTCGATGAGGGCTCCTACATGCGGGTTGCATATTGGATGGTCAGCTGCAACTTGGTATCACTTGAGTCTTCAGAACCAGAACAACTACCCTGCAACCCCAAGTTGCCAGAGATGGACACCCAATATGGAGCCCATGCTCATCCATTCTTCGGAGGTAAAAAGAAGGATAAAAGAACACGCCTCCTTCGTTCATCGCTGGATTATCGAAATGCGATGAACTACTGCCACCTAGACCTGGCTTCTCTGAATCCCAATAGCTGAACGAGGATGATGCTTGTATAGCTTCTCAAACCGAGCGACTCGTTGTCGTCACCCAGTGGCGCAATCAGACTAAATACCCAATGCGGCTGTACGACCAAGTTATGAGAAAATCGCGAAAGTGAATGTCGGAAATCCTTTAATGCGATATCCGACCAATTTCATTGAGCCATGCTTCGCTGGTCTTGGTGGCATGGATCCAACATGGATCCACGGATAGAGGTTTACCGAACCTCATATCGACAAAGCCAGGTTCCAAGACAACAAACTGAGACGGCAACATCCAATTCACATGTCAAACCCGGAAACCAATGCCTCAGGAGATATCTATTTCCCCAGTCAATGCCAATGGACCGATCGCTGTGAGTGAGTTCTTTCGCGAGCCCCTGGTAGGGATTGTACCAACATCGAGCCACTGGATCCTCATATAGCCAGCAGCTCGAGGTCACACCCTCGCCAAACACCCGGATTCTTGCTCAAATCTCACCACAATCGATAGCATCAAAGCTCCTTCTGGCCCTGTAGCTCAGCTGTTCGCCTAGGACGCCGAGATCCAGCCGTCGTCATAACGCCTCGGCTGCTCCAAGATAATGACGATAGGTTGTTGCGCAGCGTGCTCATTGGCCCGGGCTCACCCTTGCGCCAAGCTCCCGCCCTCCAGTGCCAGGCACAAAAAGCTAAGGCAACGTCGCCGTTCTTTCCATCTGAGGTGCGCTCCAGCTTGTTGCTTAACGCCTCGCCTCAGCAAGCCCCATCCCCATCGTCAGATGCCAGCTCCGCCACTATAGCTTCGTGGCTTACTTGTCAACACTTGTCGTCACGTCTCTGATCTTCGCCTCCAACAATCGTTTGTTTCCCTATTTCAGTTTTCGAGATTCCCATCAGCCATGCGACTTTGATTCCATCTTTCGACTTTGCATAATATTTATCCCTTCTTGTCCAACTTTAGAGTCGCGCTCTTACTGACCGTCCACACGACACGACACGTTCGCCATCTCGACCAATTTTTTTCCCTTTTCAATACCCCGTACACCAACCACAAACCTCGATAATACAACCATCTCCACCATGTCCGACGCTATATCTTCCTTTCTCCGGAAAGTCATTATCGAGTCTCCTCCCGGAGAATGGGCTATGCGCCAGCTTCGCGAGCTCCTTATCGGTGCCCTGAAGCATGGCCCTATCCCCCAACATGTGTCCTTCGAGATGGACGGCAATCGGCGGTATGCTCGAAGCCACCGAATGGAGACGGTGGAGGGCCATCATCGTGGATTTGAGGCGCTGGCCAGGGCATGTACCACCTGTTCTGTGCTGTCGTGCGAATACTAACATTTGATACCTAGATTATGGAGATTTGCTACAAGTGCGGCGTGAAAGTCGTCACGGTTTACGCCTTCAGTATCGAGAACTATAACCGCCCGAAATACGAGGTCGAGGGCCTTATGCAGCTTGCCAAGGTCAAGCTGGAACAGTTGACCAACTACGGTCACATTCTCGATCGTTACGGCGCCCGTGTTCGCGTTCTGGGCCAGCGCGAGATGATTCGAGCCGATGTTCTGGAGGTGGTTGACAAGGCTGTCGCAAGAACCAAGCACAACAACAAGTTAGTTTTGCATTTCCGGAGGGAGCGTGCAATGAGAGCTAACGCATGAACAGGGCCGTGTTGAACATCTGCTTCCCTTACACCTCGAGAGCCGAGATGACCACCGCAGTCAGATCAACAGTGCAAGAGTTCCTTGCTCCCACTCCCCCCCGAAGCACCCCGTTCTCCCCTTCTCGTATTAGGCAAAAGATCCTGTCGCGCCAGCTGGACGGCCGCGAAGGTTTGCCCACGATCCCCGATGTTCTGCCCGAGGACTCGGAGCCCTTGGATGGCGATGATGCCAAGAAAGATAGTGATGGGGATTCGTCATCGCCCACACTGCACCCAGACTCACCCCCACCTCGCATCCGGGCGAGAAACAGCGCGGCAAGCCTTTCTGGCCTACCAAACCCCGAGACGATCACAGCTGAGACCCTCGACAAGCACATGTACACAGCAAGTGACCCCCCTCTGGATATTTTTGTTCGAACTAGCGGAGTGGAACGCCTCAGCGACTTTATGCTCTGGCAGTGCCACCAGGACACTCAGATCTTTTTCATTAATACTCTGTGGCCCGACTTTGATCTCCACGACTTCATCTGGATCTTGTTGGAGTGGCAGTGGCGGCAGAAGCAGAAGGACCGCGAAGAGGCGCCGGCCCGAGCGGTAACTGTTACGGCGTGATGTGTTTCGATAGACTGGAAGTAGTGATACCCCGAGGTTCATGGAAACAAGAAATTCCTTTCTTTTTCATCTATTTATGGCAGAGTCTTTTGGTTTTTCTGGCGCGGGATTGAGATCCTGGGTGTGTATATATAGGTATGCAGTTTGGGGTTGTCTGAGATGGGTATTAGGTCTGCGATCAGATGCAATATATTGCAATACACTGCACATTCAAGAATATCGCTGGTTGCAAGAACATTTTGCCTCAAAAAGAATCACATTTGAGCCTTTTACCGAACCAATTACTGGGCTGATGCTCCAATTCGCAGACCTCTCACTTAACTGACCTTGAGAGCTGGCTAGGGTTGAGCCTATGACGATATAAATGCCTGGCCACGCGCACGCTTATCAGATAAGAAAAAAACATCCGAGGTCGGGAGGTGGTTTCTCCGGATTTGCAGCGCCCGCGTGGTGCAGCTGAGGCCCTGGTTGGGGCGCCTGGCGCCTGAGGCCGACGTGTGAGTCGGGGGTGTCAGTGCAGAGAGGTACCTGCCTGTCGTACTCACTCTTGGACTCCCGCTGCGGCATTCGCTTTCTGAAGCCCTCAAATGGCAAACAAGATCTGCACCTTCGCGTCTCTTCTTCCCACCATATTCCCCTCATACGGCATTCGACACATAATGACCTAACCTCTTTAATATCTGGTCGATTTAACTGCTACTCACGCCATTACTCCCTCTCCTCGTCTTCGCACTAGGTGCATACCCAATCTTTCTGTCGCCAGCCAGTCCGTCCCGCCGCTTGAGCTGGTAGACCCAGTCGCCTCAATCCTCCCATCCTACCCGCGTCGCCCACGATGAAGTCGGCCAAGGCGTCTCCGGCGGAGAGCCTGTCGCACCGCCGGTCGCAACCAGTCCGCCAGACTCGGACGAACCCTCCTCGAAGCACCGCGACCATGGGCCGCTCTGGTGCTGGCAGAGACTCGATCGGCGGCGGCGACCAGCCCATCGACATCTTCCCAGCGATCACCCACTTTGCCGACTGCGTTACCGCCCTCCCCAAGGAGCTGGTTCGCCATTTCACTCTTCTCAAGGAAGTCGACGCCAAACTTTTTGCGCCCGAGGAGCAGCTCTTCCGACTCGTCGCCGCCGCCGCCAATGCTCCCCTCCCCGAGCCACGCACCAACAATGAGGCCTCGAGCGGAATTGCCCCAACCTCCGCGCCCATGAGTGCCCAGAACAGCTCGAGCGGCATCACAATCAACAACACCCTCCAACCCATGCCGTCGGTCGACGAATCTCACAAGGACCTGGTCTTTGACCCCTCCAACCTTCCTCGCCGCCACCTCTTCCGCCAGACCGCCGTCAAAATCCAAGGAATGCTGGTGTCGCTTGAAGAAAAGAATCATGTTATATCAACTGCCAACGAGGCACTGCAAGCCCAGCTTGCTCGTATCGAGGACGTCTGGCCACACCTAGAGAACGAGTTCAGCGACGAGGCCAAATGGGGAAGCAACACCCACTGGGCGTATCCTGAGAATCGCCTCGCGAGATCACATGTTGACCGTACACGGCGCGATGGTGCCGCTGCCATCTCTGCCGCAGCACAGGCTTTGGCCGAAGAGGCAGCCGCTAGAAGCGATGCCCGAAAGCAAGCCGTGCAGGCCAAGAAGAACTCGAGAAGCCACAACAATCACGCCAACCATAATGCCCACCACGACTCCGAAGCGGACGATCATGACGGTAAACACAAGGCCGAGAGTACCAAGAAGACGGCCAAGTCTCGCAAGACAGCGGAGAGCGCCAATGTTGGCCTGGGCATCTCTACAGCATCAGCCAACAACGGCAACCCGCCTCAGAAGCGACGCAAGGTGGAAAAGACGACCAACGGGGCCGCGACAACAGAGCGCGCCATGAGCACTGTCTTCGGGACCGCTGCACCAAAGCCCAAGACCGCAAGTCCGAGGGCAACGCCTGCTCCTGAAGCGCCCAAGAAGAGAAAGGCGCTTCCCTCAGGGAGCGGCCAGTCTAAGAAGAGGTATGTTCTATCCATCCGTACTGCCATGCTAGAATCTAATGTCATGATCTCAGTAAGAATGGAGTCGCCGGCATGTCGCCATCAGTCAATTCGTCGCCCGTCATCACAGAACTTCCTGAGCCAAAGATTGCTCCTGTTCGAGCTTCGCCAGCGCCCGCAGTTACGCCAAACCCAGCCCCGACTCGCGCACGACAAAACTCGATACAATCCGCAAATGTTGAAAGTACCAAGGCACGACCGACGTCATCAGCGTCCAACAAGCCTAATGGTAAACCTGCTGGCACGCCGGATCCTGGGACACAGCCAACCAATTGGCCTCGAAACGGTGCTGAAACAAACGCTGTGAAGGAATCCAGTGTGCCTATCAAGACGGAAAGCTCCAATAAAGAGACCGAGCGGACAGAGGTTACTTCTGCTCCGCCACCGACGACCGGCAGCAAGAAGGAGACCAAGACGGACGAGAACGAACGCAAGAGCGAATCGGTACCACCAGCGTCGCAGAGCGCTACAGTCACAACCAAGAGTGGAAGGGCCAGTAAGCCGTCCACACCGGCATTGGCGACATTCCAGGAAGCGGCTCAATCACGGTCGCGGTCGTCGAGAAACAATGACGCAGCTGGTGCCAAGAAGAACCAGAAGAAGGTCGCTCCCACGATCCACGCAGCCGTTGCTCAGTTGGCAGACGAAGACACGAACAGTAGCATGCAGGGCGACGAGGATGACGCAGACATTGACGCAGATGAGCCGACGTACTGCTATTGCAATGGTGTCAGTTACGGTGAGATGGTAGCGTGCGATGCGGATGAATGCCCGCGTGAGTGGTTCCACCTCGAGTGTGTTGGACTCAAGGTCGCACCAGGATCCAAAGGTGAGTTGCCGAGAACACGTTTGTACCGGATGAATACATGGCTAATGGAGTGTAGCAAAATGGTATTGCGAAGACTGCAAGGAGCGCCTCAAAATGGGAGGCAAGAAGACGAGCAGCCGGTAGGTCAGGCGACGCCCAGCACTATGAGTCACGGATAAGTCACGATGGCCTCGTCGAGGGATCGACGATTGGTTCTGGAACGGATTACACAGCCGGTAGAATGGATCCATGTATAGGTACTACAAGCACACAACGGCGTTTCTTTTTTTGGGAGGGAGGCGGACGCGGTCATACAGCACCCGTCTTGATTTGGTATGTTCAGCCGGCCGGGCAGAGGGTTCGGCGGAGCTTCATCTGGTCGACTTTTCTCTAAATGCGAGGAGGTATGGAGGAGGATGTGTCGATGATTCGTTGTCTGTTCTATAGAAAGCGGCATAGTCGAGGGCGGAGATGCCAATGGTTGATGATACACAGACGGGGGAACCGAAATGCGGGGGAAATGAGGAGGGTCCTTACGAGATGAAGGCACCATTGGATCTAGCCAATAGAGGCACATGTTCGAAATGGTATTAATGAGGGATGAGAGGCGGAAAGGAAGAAAAAACAAAAAGTCACGATGCTCAAATTTGTTGTTGTGTGGTTGTTGCTGTGCTGTGGTGTAGTAGCGGGCCGTCGGAGCTTGACACGAATTCGAGGGAGGGGTCTTTAGGTGTCACGAGAACCAAAGCCTGGGCCGCTAAGAGCAAAGTGTTAGGTAATGAGATCCGAGTTCTGGGGCTGGGCGTCCGGAGCAGAAAGGGGAAGACGAGAGGCATTGGCCAACGAGACGATGGCGATTCGAAGCTGTGGCAGCGGGAGGTTTGTGCTAGCCGTGATGCGAGAGCTCGGACGGTTTGTCTCTGGTTCCTGCACTTGTTGAGGGCCCCCATGTACATATGGGCCCTGTGTCTTGTTGAGAAGGAGGAGAAACGGGTAGAGAGAACTAAGCTAAGGTTGGAAGCTAAGGTGAGGGACGTTCCAGGACAAGAGGCTAGAAGCAGAGGATGTCACACGGAGCGGAGAAGAAAGCTGAGCCCCGGAGGTTCGGAGAGGGCGTTGCTGTATGTGTGAGTGAGTGTGCGAGATTCGGGGAGGCGAAAAAGGAAGTGACAAGTCTAGAAAAAGCAGCAGCAAGCAGGCAGCCTATGACGTTTTGGAAAATCCGGGGTAAAAATGGTTCTGGTTCGTTGTCAATGGTCGATGCTTTTTTCTGACCTGGCCTGGCCTGGTTCTTTGGTTTGGTGATAGGGTCCGGGGGGTGCGGGTTGTTGCACGGCGCTTGCGCGAGGGCCGCGCTCCAGAGCCGCTGGCGCGGGAGCTCACGTTATCACTTGAGGTCTCTCAACCTGTTGTACTGTAGCAGGCTGGCTGTGCCTGCGGCGTTCGATGCCGGGGACATAACAGTGGCACGGAGTTTCGCAAATGATGGCAACGGCCCCCTATTCCAGCCGGATCACGAAGTCGAGGTCATGTGGTCACGGTGCTCGGCGTCATCAAACCGCCCTGCCCCAGGGGGTAACTTCACGGTGAAGCGACCTAGCGAGCGAGCGCTCGCTCTAGCAGATGAGGCGCTGCACATCCCCCAGTATCACCTAAAGGAGCAAACTCGACCCTGCGAATCCAATTTACACCGTAGTTAGGGAGAAGCCGGGTTTGCTGGCCTACCTAAACCAGGCACTATATGGGGCACGTGCTGGATGCTGAATCGCATGTCAGATGCGCCGTTTCGGGACGAGAGTCGTACTATGGGATATCGTAAGGTAGAGGTCCCAGCTCTCGCAGCATCTCTCTCCTTTGTCCTGCTTGTCTATGCATGATGGCCTTCCGGAGTATTATCGCACAATGACAGTTTTGGGTGGATGGGAGGGAGCAGGCAGAATCCTCTCAACTCCGCCCATCAGTAATAGTAACAAGTGCCGTCTCGACTGTGTTAGCGGCGCCCCCAGTCGCCGGCTTTGCTTCGCCTTCTTTTTTTACTCCTCGGCGGCTGGAGTCGGTGACGTTTCGCCGTGTCGGTCTCGGCCTGGCGTGTTTAAGCTCGAGCTGGCGCTTGCGACTAGGGCAGGACGAAACGGGGTGCCGGTAGCGATATCGCCCACCGGGAGCGAGATGACGGTTGGTGATTGACTCGAAAACAACCCTTTTGGGGAATCTGGGGGTCCTAGCTCTTCAAGGGACCGGCTTCGCTGCCGGTCCTCGAAGGAAAAAAGAGGGGGCTGTGATTCTCTTTGCTCATTTCTCCCGTTGTTCTACTTGTTCTACTGTCCTTCCCGCAGTGTCCGGCGGTTAGAACGGAGTTTGTAGTGTTGCTCATGGGACTCGGCATTGCGGCGCTGATCATGATCGGGGCGAGCTGGGCAAGTCGGTGAATTCGGCGTGGCTGGAGCGCGGGATGAGATGCTCTCCTGTCTGCAATGTGCGTATGCAGTTGATTGAGGCATTGCATATTACAGCAGCCTCTCTGCAGGCGGGTTGTTACTTGACTCGGCCAGCCGTTATCCGTCATGGTGATTTGTTTCTTGTGCCATATAAGCTTTCAGGGCTGCCTTAACTCCCCAAAGATTTAGACACGGTGGTCAAACAAGTGACAAGCGCTGGCCCCGAATGGCCATTGTCGAATCGTATGGCTGCAATTATGCCTTGGCTTGGTACCTGGTCACGAGGATCTCGGCGGATCTGATGAAAAAGAGACCTAGGACTTGCATCTTGCTTCTCCTCCTCTCAACCCCGCCAGGATCAGAGATGAATGAGGGGCTTCTGAATTTCCATTACTTATTTCCTGCAGCCATTACGTTACGTTACGCTTCTGCAGAGAGCGAGTGCGTGTGCGAGCAAGCAACCAAGACGAGGGAAATGTCACCAAGGTCGTTCTGTCTCGGTATGAGCTTCCGAAGGGGGAGGTGTCGTTGACAGAGACCCTTGTCGCGTCATCGGCCATCGGCCATCGGCCATCGGCCATCGGCCATTAAACCAGTACAAGCCGCAGTTGGCGGGAGCGGAGCGGGAGAGCGCGGAGGAGTGCTGTGCAGGTAGTGTTGCACAAGGGGGGGTGAGAATTGTTTGTTGATGTACTGTGCTGCTTCGTATATACGACCAGGGAACGAAACCAAAGAGTGAGGCTGATGGTGCAACTGGGGAGGAAAGCACCTGATGCTCAGCGAGATTTGACCGTCTGGGATATTCGCTGGAGAATTAGGATGGTTTCCAAGTGCAAAAACTAGAGACGGGCAATTGTGGGAGGCGACGAGTTTTTTTCTCTCTTGGCTTGCCTTGACGTCGTTCCCATTACCAAATCTTGACCTGTCCCGTCCAATGGATCCTGCCCACCTCTTCGAGGCCGATCCGGCGCCAGCGGGAGTCAGTCGAATCTTTGTCTGGAAAACTGAGCGGCAACGGTTTTTGGAGACTCAACCACCCACGGCCAATGCTGGCGGCTCATGGCCTTGTATGGCCTGTCTCTTCATGCTATGCCATGGAATACAATAGATCATCATGGGGGGTTCCTTGTCACGGACGGCCGTGCTTCTCCGTCGTCGTCTCTCCTCTCACTCCCCCATCGGTTCCAGTTCCAAGCCTTCCAGCCCTTCCCCGTGGTCGTGGTGTGTTGCTCACCTGACGGTCACGGCCCCGACAGATCCAGTCCTCGATTTCCATTACCCAATATTGTGCGATCCTGAGCTAATGCCCCGTGCATGCCAACACGCTTTTTTCGCCAACGTCCCTGGCAAAATGCCCTGGGCGTGGCTGGCCCCCCGGGTGGCGCTCCTTTTTCCGCTTGCTCTTGCTCGTCGCTCAGGCCCGCCTTTGGTGTTTGGACCCTCCGGTACTAGGTAGCCGCTACCTACCCTCGTCATGAGGGCTCCAACAGAGGCTCCAGAAGGTGACTCTCGCCTCCGCCGGGGGTGGCTCCCCTCGTGGCTCGTGGAGTCGTGGCTCCAGCTCCGTGACACTTTATATCCAGGCCCCGAGCCCGATGCGCCTGGTCGCCCTCGTCTGTTCCCTTGTTTTCTGCTGTCAAGCTTTTTCGACTCTTACAAGCCTAGACCTAGATCCTCATCTTGGAATCTCTCTCAACTACCGATCAACCTCGCCCTCCGATATCGACAATCCCTTTCGTCATCGGCCCCCCCGCGTTGGACCTCTTGCCTTTTCTCTTACATAACGTATAGGCTCCGGATCCGGTGGCGCACACTACGCCACTGCAGTTTCTCAACTATCAGCCTTTTTATCCTCCGCCAACTTTTTGCCAGCCGTTGGGTTGGCCACCAACCAACACTCTTCGTGTGACTCGTTTCGCTGGCCTCACGATTCTCGCTGAGAACAGGCGAAGCTCTCCGACGAACGCATCTACATTCCTAACTCTCGCCTCCGTCCTGATTCTTTTCCCGCCCTCTTCAGGGTCGGCCATTGCACTCTCCTCTCGTCTTTAGACTCGTATGGCCGTTCCGCTGAGCCCTACGCACCACGCGGTGCCTCACTTTGACCTTTCTGCCCTCCTCAAAGCAAAGATGTCTCGCCCCGACTCCCCCAACAGCAACAGCGACAAGACGGCTCGTTCGTCCTTCTCCTCCGTGAGGGAGAACGACGACGGCCTTGCGCAGACCTTTACGCGGTCCAAGATTTCCTCCTACACTCAAGGGACGGAAGAGGTATTCGATGAATCACCCTCACCCTCCGTTGAGATTGCACAGCCGTCGTTCCAGGCTCCTCTGACGCAGCCTCACAGTCGGCTCCATGGGTTTTGGTTTCCTGCGGATAACTTCCGTGGCTGGAAGCAGATCCCCATCAAGGGCAAGGCCGCCAGCCGTAGCTGCGAGGACCTGCACAAGCTGTCCATGACATGGAGCTCTCCAGCCCCAGCTCCCGTCAAGAAGGTCTCCCACCATACTTACCAGACCGGAACTTCTCCTCTCGAGCGTCTCCCCAGCGAAGTACTGGGTAAGTCAACCCAACTACCGGAATTGGGGGTCCTGGGTCCTCGCGCACCCCAGTCCCCTTGTTATTAAAGAGGGCCTGCGCACTGACATGTCGATCCTAGGTGCGATTATCGATCTTCTCGTCATCGAGATTCCTCCAAACGGCCTCACACCGCGCAATGCCGATTTGATGGCCCTTCTCTTGACCTCGCGATCCATCCACGCCGCGACGCTCAATACTCTCTACCGTCACATCACGATCCCCCACTCTAGAATCTTCCGCAAGTTCCTAGCTACCATTACCGAGTACCCAGCGCTCGCCTCTATCGTGCGGCGGCTCGACTTTAGCCACTTTAACCCTTCCACCATCTTCTCTACTCAGAGCGAGAGAGCCCAGACTCGAAACCTGACCACCGAGACTTTGTACAAATGTCTGGAGCTGACCCCGTACCTGCAGGAGTTTCTGGCCCAGGAGTATATCGATGAGGATTTGGGACCCGAGGTGATCAAGAAGCTGTTCTTCGATATGCCCCGTCTCCGAGCCGTCGATTTCTGTGGCTGCTCCTCTCCTTACTTCAAGAATGCCTTTATGAGCCTGGTCCAGACGTCACCCTGGCCCGATTCTCTGACACTTACTCGAGTTTCCTTCCACAAGTGCCTGAACTTGCCAGGCTCCGTCTTTGAGGCCATCCTACCTCGGCTTGAAAAAGCTACCCATCTTGACCTTGCTGGAACTCGAGTCACTGACAAGGCGCTACAGAGTCTGCCTGAGACGGCGAGACTCACTCACCTGAACCTGGCCAAGTGCCGGGAGTTGTCTTCCGAGGTCGTTGTCAAGTTTATTACAACGCACCCTGCTATTACTCAGACGATTACCGTCCTCAGCCTCGCTACAAATGCGAGCAGCCACCTGCTGCTCGGTAAGGCTGATGTTGATGCCATCCTCCCTCGTCTGCCAACCACCCTTCGTTCCCTGAGCCTCAAGGGAAGCAGGATGGATCCCTCGCAGATCCCTCTTCTCACTCCACTTGTCCAGCACTTGGAGGAGCTTGCCATCGGACGAGGTCTCGATCTCCGAGATATCCACCAGCTTCTCTACCAGGAGGGACAGTGGATCCCCCACTCTCTCCGATACCTCGATGTTTCTGACCTGGATACCATCATCGGAAGTGCTAGTGCGCTGCTGAACCAAGGGTCCGCCCCGCTGCACGTTATCGAGCTCGAGGAGCGTGCATACGAACGAGCGGCCAAGGCGAAGAAGAACCTTGAACGAGTGGGGTGGACACCCAAGGAATTTGGTAGCCGCTACTGGCTAGTCCGCATGAACTCTGACGGCACTACCATCGACAACGGCGCCCGGTGGTGGAAGCTGGGCGCTGAGAGCTGGGGTATGAGGAAGATCCCGGTAGCCGAGGCCGACGTCGGAGGCATGTACGGCACTTTCATGTTCGGCCGACGGCTGTAAGCGGCCGCCGAGGCTGATGCGCGGTTCAGCATGACGATTAGGATCCCTACTCTGTTCGATTTGACGGTGTTTTTGGCACGAATTTGAATGGCTGGGTTTTGGTTGCATCTTGATCAGATATCCGGGGCGTACAGCGTTGAAAATTAGCGGTAAAAGTTGAAGTCATTTTTGTGCGAAAGCGTTTTTGAGACATAAAGATGACAATAGAAAAAAAACCGCGGATAATTAGATAATGACTTTACGAACTGGTCAGTTTGGCTTATTTGTTCTGGCAATTGATGTGTGCTGAAAGTTGTGTTAAGTGTCTCCAGAGGCTTCTACGACGATGTTTTCTTAGTCTCAAAATGTGCTCTGAACCGACGACATAGATAACCAGATACTCGTAAAATTAGCAGGACTGCAGTGTTTCATGAATATTGAAGCAAGCAAAATGGTCTTGACCTCTGGCAACCATTCTAGTATTGCTTTAATTACCCAGGTTGATCTGGTCTCCCTCTGATAGTAGAGTGCGGACAGCGGCCTATGTGACATCAACAACTCCAACATAGAAACCACAACGGCTATAATTTACCTATGGGTATCTGAACACCCCTAGTTATCCAGCCTATCTCTGATTGCTCTGAAAACAACCTTATCAAAGACCTGGAAACCTTCGGCCTTATCCAGGGGTCAGTGGCGCAAGCTCTGGTATGGCAGTGCATGCCACACAGCGGTGGAGCACACGTGACCTGTAATGCGGAACAACAAGGCCCCGTGGCAAACTAACGTTGCGACGTAACCGCGCTGAGCGTGCCTTGCTCCTTGACAAGCTCCAACTCAACGACTATCAAAAGCCTTGGTGCTTCAGCGGCATCACCATGGCTCCTAAACAGGACACCCCGTTCCGCTCGGCGGACATGAGCATGGTCCAGCTCTATGTCTCCAACGAAATTGGCCGCGAGGTCGTTACGGCTCTTGGTGAGCTTGGTCTCTGCCAGTTCCGCGACGTAAGCTTCGGTCCATCAATTCATCAATCGAGAACATCGTCTAACATCTTGATTTCATCCAGCTCAACGAGAATGTCAGTGCCTTCCAGCGCACTTTCACCCAGGAGATCCGACGCCTCGATAATGTTGAACGACAGCTGCGTACGTCATCCCTAGGCATCCACGAAAGCTCTCCCTAACAACCCTCAGGATACTTTTACTCCCAGATGGACAAGATCGGCATTCCTCTTCGAAAGCTCGACCTCGACGTTGAACGACTGGTCTCGCCTTCGACTTCCGAGATCGATGAGCTTTCCGAGCGAAGCCAGAAGCTCGAGCAGCGAGTCTCTGCCCTGAACGAGAGTTACGAGACTCTGAAGAAGCGCGAGGGAGACTTGACCGAGTGGCGCTGGGTTCTGCGCGAGGCCGGCAGCTTCTTCGATCGTGCCCACGGCAATGTCGACGAGATTCGTGCCTCAACCGACAATGACGATGCTCCCCTGCTCTCGGACGTTGAACAGCACCAGGGGGCTGCTGACGTCGAGCGATCCTTCTCGGGAATGAACATTGGTTTTGTTGCCGGTGTCATTGCTAGGGACAGAGTTGGCGCTTTTGAGCGTATCCTCTGGCGAACTCTGCGTGGCAACCTGTACATGAACCAGTCTGAGATTCCTGAGCCGCTGATTGACCCCACCAACAACGAGGCTATCAACAAGAACGTCTTTGTCATCTTCGCTCACGGCAAGGAGATCCTTGCCAAGATCCGCAAGATTTCGGAGTCTATGGGCGCTGAGGTCTACAACGTCGACGAGAACAGCGATCTCCGACGTGACCAGATCCACGAGGTCAACAACCGTCTTGAGGACGTCCAGAACGTCCTTCAAAACACTCAGGCTACTCTTCAGGCTGAGCTCAACCAGATCTCTCAGTCTCTGTCTGCCTGGATGGTTCTCGTTGCCAAGGAGAAGGCTGTCTACAGCGCCCTCAACAACTTCTCCTACGACAGCGCTCGCCGGACCCTCATTGCTGAGGCCTGGGTTCCTACAAACGATCTTCCCCTGATCAGGACGACACTGCAAGATGTCACGAACCGAGCTGGTCTCTCGGTTCCCTCCATTATCAACAAGATCCAAACCAACAAGACGCCGCCGACTTACCTCAAGACCAACAAGATTACCGAAGGTTTCCAGACCATTGTCAACGCCTATGGTACTGCGACTTACCAGGAAGTCAACCCGGCCATTCCTGTCTTTGTCACTTTCCCTTTCCTGTTTGCTGTCATGTTTGGTGACTTCGGCCACGCCATCATCATGCTTTCGGCTGCTCTTGCTATGATCTACTGGGAGAAGTCGCTCAAGAAGGTCACTTTCGAGCTCTTCGCCATGATCTTCTACGGTCGATACATTGCTCTGGTTATGGCTGTCTTCTCCATCTTCACCGGTCTTATCTATAACGATGCCTTCTCCAAGTCGATGACTCTTTTCGACAGTGCCTGGAAGTTCAAGAAGCCCGAGGGCTACACCAACTCGACCCCCATTACTGCTGTGCTGAACGAGCGTGGCGACCGCTACCCCTTCGGTCTGGACTATGCTTGGCACGGCACTGAGAATGATCTTCTCTTCAGCAACAGTTACAAGATGAAGATGAGTATCATTCTCGGTTGGGCGCATATGACGTACTCTCTCTGCTTCGCCTACATCAACGCCCGCCACTTCAAGAAGCCCATTGACATCTGGGGCAATTTTATCCCAGGCATGATTTTCTTCCAGTCCATCTTTGGCTACCTTGTCATCTGCATCGTTTACAAGTGGTCCGTGGATTGGCTTGGAACTGGACGCCAGCCTCCTGGTCTGCTGAACATGTTGATTTACATGTTCCTGCAGCCCGGAACCTTGGATGAGCAGCTGTATCCTGGACAGGCCACTGTGCAGGTTATCCTATTGCTCCTGGCATTCGCCCAGGTGCCCATCCTGCTCTTCCTTAAGCCTTTCTACCTTCGATGGGAGCACAACCGAGCACGTGCTAAGGGCTACCGTAGCATAGGAGAGACTTCCCGAGTTAGTGCTTTGGATGGTGACGATGATGATGCCCAAGGCAACGGTCATGGCAACAGCTTCGATGATGGTGAGGGGGTTGCTATGATCTCCCAGAATATTGACGAGGAACACGAGGAGTTTGAGTTCAGCGAGGTCATGATTCACCAGGTTATCCACACCATCGGTAAGTCTTGCTATGAGTAATGTTTGTTACGATACTAACCCATTCGCAGAATTCTGCCTTAACTGTGTTTCTCACACCGCTTCTTACCTCCGTCTCTGGGCTCTGTCTCTGGCCCATCAGCAGCTGAGCATTGTGCTCTGGAGCATGACCCTTGGCCCCGCTCTGACTACTCCTGGTGTTGTTGGCGTTATCATGATTGTTGTCTGCTTCTTTATGTGGTTCTTCCTGAGTAAGTTGTGCCTGTCTTGGTTCAATAGAGACATGTTGCTAACCTATCATCAGCCATTGCTATTCTGGTGTGTATGGAGGGTACCAGTGCCATGTTGCACTCTCTGCGTCTTGCTTGGGTCGAGTCCTTTTCCAAGTTTGCCGAGTTCGCGGGTTGGCCTTTTGCGCCATTCTCGTTCCAGACCCTGTTGGAAGAGTCGGAGGAGTTGAAGGATTACCTGGGATAATACGGGCGGGTTAAGGAATGGTGAACCATTTGTTATAGTAGTAGACTCTTGGTTTTTTTTGTTTTGTTATTGTACCATAGGTAACATAGTGCACTGTTAGAAATACTAGTCTGAGCCCTGTTGTTCAACTAGATAACTGCTAAACCAACGAAACGACCCTGTCCCTTTTAAATTCTTGAAGTTTGCTACATGACTTGTAGTGATTAAATGCACAACCGTGGAACTGTCCCGTCATTTCAACCCCAGAGAGGCGCCGTCACCTCGACAGCCCGCTCGACGACAGCCCTAACTCTGTCGGCAAAGACTTTGTTGTTACACTCGACCTCGAGGTCCTCCAGCCATACCGTGGCGGTCAATCTATCCACTTTGATCGATACTCCGGGCACGGGGATGCCAATCTTGTGCAGTCGCTCAATTTCCTTGCGCTGTCTCTCCTCGAGCTGCGAGTCCTCGTCGCCATCCTCCTCCATGGCGTCCTCATCCTTGACCTTGCCCTCGGGCGCCTCCTCCTTGGGTGTGGGGGGCAGCTTGGGTGTCGCGACGGGGGCGACGTTGTCTTGACCGAACTGGGCCTCGAGGAACCACAGCAGACGCTCAAGACGTTCCTCAGGGGTTGCCGAGTGGTGAGGGTTCGCAGCGGGGAGCTCGTGCGAGTGAGAGTGCTTGGCCGAGGAACGCTTGACGGCGGCAGGGGAGCTCTCGACGGAGAAGAGAACAGCCATGACGGAGTCAGCGATGCCATCGTTGAGCATGTTGCCCTCCCATTCGAGCTCGACTTCACCGTTTGTGCGGTATCGTACGGCAACGCAGCCCATCACTAGATACGCCGCGACGAGGCTGGCTACCTCTTCATCTGCCTCCTCCGGCTTAGTCTCACCGTCGGTGATGGCCGCGTCCCCGTTGGTACCGTTCTTGGCACGGCGCATCTCTGGCAGCTCCTCAATGGTGCCGAATGTGCCCTCAAGAGCCCACTTGACCAGGTCGATACCCGCGGCGCTGAGGGTCAGACGCTGTTTGCAGGTGATGGTGGTAGTGTTGAGACCAGCGTACTCGCGCAGGTCCTCGGGGGCCATGAGCGAAAGCTTGAAGTCGTTCTGCACAAGCACTCCAGTGACAAGAGGAGGCGCCGTAGCAGGGTCAGGGTGTATGTTCTGGGGCGGCTGGATGGAGGCGAGCTTGCCGACGACCTTGGCAGTCTTGTCGGCCTTGAAGGGGATGCGAAGTTCTTCGCAGTTGCGAGGAGAGTAGACCTTGACCTTGACGGTCTTGTTTGCGTTGAGCGAAAGAAGCTTCGACTTGAGACGCATCATGTTGTGCTGTTCGCCATGGACGAGAATCTGCAATGGATATTAGCTTGTGCCTTGTCTAATAGAAAGGGGAGCAAACGTACAACAACAGGCGCTGCAACCTCCTCAATAAACTCGCGATTCTCGACGCCATCAACGTGAGCAGCAAACGAGTATTCTTGAACGCTACACCTTCGAGGAATAAGAACCTTCTCGCCGTCGCCTCCAGGCATTCGACGAGCGCCAGCCATGCTGCGAGACATGACAGCCTGGATCTGATCCGGTTCCTGCATGATCTGCTTGGCCATGGTGCCCTCGACACTGTAACCAGTAATGATCACACCATTCTTCTCGCTAGGGGCCCAGCGCTCTAGCAGCTCTCGGCTGACACCGTTCTGCAGCATACCAGGACTGGCAAGCATGACGCAACCACCGACGTCGTCGAATCGGTCGAGGTTCTTCAGGGAGCGAATATACTTGAAGTCCCAAGGTCCACCCTTGCCAGCACCATCCCCAGAAGCCTCGGCCTCAGCCATGCGCTCACGGAAGAGGCGCTTGATGTTGTCGTTCATAGCGCCGACATAAGTCTGGTAAACAAGCATACACTTTCTCGCCAGGTTACTGGCGTAGTAGATGGGATATTTTTGGAAGTCAGCATGCTTGCCCCAGTACTCGTCGAGAATCAACAGGAGCTCTTGGGCACGTCCCAGGGCGAAGACGGGCATGAGCACACGGCCACCTCGGTTGAGGATGCTTGTGATGGACTTCATGAGGGCCTGTTCTCTTTCCAGACGAGGAACGTGGGAAGCAATGCCGTAAGTCGACTCGGTAATGAGAACATCAATCTTAACGCCCTTGGGGACCTCTGCCGAGACCAGATGTCGATCTTGTTCTCGCGAGTAGTCACCAGTGAAGAAGATGTTGAGCCCACCGATCTCGATGAGGAACATGGCCGCGCCGAGCACATGGCCTGCTGGGTAAGGAGTGATTCTGATGGACGAGATGGTGTGCGTTGTGTGATAGTCGATAGCCTCGATCTGCGGGAACGTGTTGAGATGGTCCTGCTCCGTGTAGACAGGCTGCGAGGTTGGATTTGACGATGTGTTGCCCACTCGGACACTGTCTTGGATAAGCCATTTGTAGATGGCCTTGGTAGGATGCGTCATGAACACACGCCCTCTGAAGTTGGTCTTTGCGAGCACATATGGCAAAGATGCCGCATGGTCAACGTGAAAACTATGCCCTGTTAGCTGTAATCCTCAGAGGATTGCTCTGGTCAGGTCGACGACGGGCATTCCAGGACAGGACGGCATCACAAGGACGAAAAGAGCAGGGACGTAGGGGAGCGGGAAAGACTGTATTGTATTGATCTGGCATACAAGCGAAGATATCACACGAACACGATACAGGTCGCGGACAAGTAAATACTGTCCGTTCCATCACATCACATCAAGGTCGTCCCTCGCCCTGTCCAGCCTATTTCGTCGCACGAGAGGGGAGAAGGGGGCGGCTTACTGGCTGATTAGGAGCACATCGACGGTGCTAAGGTCGAAGTCGTCATAGAAGGGGAGGGCAGCGAGCCCATCGTACGCAGGGTGCTGGCCGGCGTCGAGCTGGTGATGGCTATTAGACGGATCCTTTGTCTGAGGCGTCTCGATCGCTTACCATGACCGTCTTTCCCTTGTACTGGATAATGTGACATGATCGACCGACTTCGTTACCGCCTCCCAAACAGAGGAACATGAGCTCGTCTGAAGGGTCTACGGGCTCCTCCGCTGCGGCCGCGTTCATCGCCGATGCCTTTCGTTTGGATGCCATTGTTGCACGGGTGCCTGGTGTTGGCGACCAGTCACATCGACTAGGGAAATACTAGAATATTAGTACAGAGCGGCCCCGAGCAACACGCGCATGCAGAGGGCCGTGATGCACAAAGAGCGACAACAGCAATCAATCGCAGGGATGGATGAAGCTTGAATACCTGTGGTTGAATAGGTAGGCGGGCGTCGCGGGCATACAAGGCTAACGCGCTCAATGGCAGGCGGATAAAGCCCGGCCTAACCGTTTGTGGCTTCCAAGTTGGGAGGGAGGCTCTGCGCACGTGACTTTAAAACTACGCGACCTTCGTTTTGCAGGCAGAGCTTCCTCCTCCATAGCCTCCCCCAGCGAAGCATCATCTCGACTCCACGACGATATTCAACAGCTCCATCCCGCGGCGCAGCGGATCTACCTTGCGCACCCGAAATTGCCTCTTTCCGATCGCATCGCCAACTTTCCCCAGAGCCCAGTCGAGATTGAGCGCGTCGAATGGGAGGCGTCGCGACTAACGTGACAGGCTCCTCTGCCTGTTGAGCTAGCACCTACTCAACTTTGCTTCCTTCCGCCTCCCACTCGCACCTCAGTCACTCGACTCTGGAGTCTTGACCATGGCTCAACCTCAACCCCAGGCGCAGGTGCCGCCGCGTGCATTCTCTCCCCCACAGCCCTCGCCCTCGCCCGCCGCGTCACAATCGAGCTTTGCACTCCCACCCCAGAAGCGAGTCCGAACCGACGGTCCTTCATCGCAGCCCGAGTCGCCTTACGCTACATCTCCCTATGCCGCGAGTCCCGGGCCTACCGGAACGCCTCCTGCCGCCGCTAATTCTCCTGCGTATGCGCATAGTCCTGCTCTGCCGCAACCATATGCCACGCCCTACACCAACGGCCACACCACGCCTGGCCTCAATCTCCCAGACGCCCGACCGAACTCGACGCCCCCGATCCAAACACCGCATCACCCGCCCATGCCTCAGTATACAAACGCGACCATGACGCCCGTACCCGCGCCTGCCGTGGCTCCCGTCGTTGCTCCAGCTCAAGGGCCTGGAGTCATGGGACCGCCACAGAGACCAGCCGAGCGTCCCACCAAAGATTATGAGTACGATGTGACAGACTCGCTTGCTGGCACCGGCATTGATCTTCGCGCCGAGGAGCAGTACATGAACGAGCTCTACTCGACCGGTTTCGACGAAGCCAGAACAGGATTCGCCCAGCACCCGCCGGGAGCCAAGGGAAGCTTCTATGGCGCAGGCCCCGCGAATCAACCTGCTCAATCGACGCCCGACCAGACTCAAGAGCAGTTCGCTGCTCAGCAGGCAGAGAGGGCTTGGTCTGAGTCCTCGATGCGACTTGCTGTACAGCGAACTCAAGAGATCGGTGACCCGTTCCTTATGGTGGCAACGCTTCACCGACGAGCGGATAAAATCGCTCGAGAGCACCATCTCTCTCTCAACTTGGATCTCAAGAACAACAGCCAGACCATGGGAAAGATGAGGCTTCCAGAGCAGTTTCCTTACCCCAAGGTCAACATCAAGACGGCGCAGGGCCCGGACGCTGCTCTAGTCCAGACGACAGGCTCCTATATTCCCCACGATGCTTACCTAGTTGATCAGCTGGCGTTGCTGTCGATTGCATCAAAGCAAAGGCTTAGAGGGCTTTTGGAGGACGCACACGTCGTGGCGACGAACCGGCAGAAGACATCTCACGGCGATGTGCCTGAAGACTGGGCACCAGCCGCTGCGCCGATGAATGCGGAGCCTCTACAGCCAATCGAGAAGCCAGCTGAGGGCGCGGATGCGGCTGGAGTGGAGAGTGCAAACGCAGAGGGCACAAATCCATTGAAGCGTGAGTATGCTCGTAGTAACATGGCCAGTTTCATGCTCACACTCTACAGGCTCTGCCGACGGTGCTGGATTGGCAAACGGGGCTCCACCTGTCAAGCTACCAAAGATCTCATCGTACATGACGACTACGATGCGCGACCTTGCGCGACAGGAACGTGACTGGGAAGAGGCGCGACTGCGAAAGCGACAAAAGCGTAAGGACGGTATCCCTGACTCTGGAAGCACGACTTCGCGTGCTGGCAGCGTGGCGCCAGGCACTCCTGGAACCACGGCTCCGGAATCGCAAAAGACCATGACCAAGAAGGAGATGAAGAAGAACCAGCAGGCCAAGGCAGCAGAGCTGGACAGCCACCAGAGCCAGAACACGACGAGTAGTCTCTTTGCCGGCTTAGGAGGCAAGGGCGGCCTTTTCGGCAAGAAGAAGACGGGCAAGACGTACGACTGGATGAACGTTGGACGTGGAGGCAGTGGGGCTAGCACACCTACGAGAAACCCGTCCGGACTGGGTAAGGGAGCGGGAGGGTCGGTAGCGGCGGCGGCACCGGTCAACATGGCCATGACGACGGAAGGACGCAACCGACTCGGAACATGGAGAGAAGACAAGGAAAAGGGCAGGAACATACAGCTACGGGATTGGGTCTCGGTGCTGGAGAGGGATGGATGTGAGCACAAGGCACTACAGCGGGCCTACCTGCACTTGGACGCATCAAATCCCAAGTGAAGCCATCTAAGCTGAATTAAAAAGCGGCGAGTAATGGAAGTGGACAACAGAGGAAGCAGAGGAAAGAAAAGGGGGGAGACGCAAGCAAGGCGAGGAGGGAGGAATTGAGGAAGATACCCTGCGCCAAAGTCTGTTTTGTGACGTTTTAACAACTTAGCCTGGCGTTTGTTGTGTTGTGTTTTGAGGCATAGGAAGAAGCACAGGGAAATGCAGTCTTTTTGCATTCATTGCGAGGAAGCATTCAATTGCGAGATGTTGCCTGCGTATAGGAACCTTGGGAGGATAGGACGACTATTGGTTGCCATGTGTGCGCATTCAAGGAGCGCAGTCTTGACTGTGTTGTTTTACCTTTTTTGGGTCTTTTTGGGTACCAAGTCAAGCCCAGTAGTAGCTCAAGCCAGGCCTGGAGAGTCAGGTCAGCGAAAGAAAGAATTGTCAGATAGGAAGAATTGAACGAGGAAAACTCTGGACACGAAGACTTGAAGCGAGGCATTCTCTATCGTGACGAGAACATTCCAGTTATCAAAAGGGAGAGTCTCTTGGAGTACAGAGTGAGAGTGAGCGAGTACTGAGTGAGGTGAGTGCGTGCTGCTCTTGGTCTGACAAATGCTTCACGTCTTGTGTGGAAAAGTGGGACTATGGCGGCATCACGCTTCCCCTCTCTTCCTCTCCTCTATCAACTCTGAGGGTATTCGTAAATGAGTGACTCGAGATACTTGCTCATTCATTCATTCCCTTGGACCTCGTGAGCAAAGTTGACGCCCTTGAAGAGCAACCACCACAAGTTCTAGCCCCGGAAAACGCCCAGCTCAGGAACGTTACACGAGGCACACTCCCCTTCAGCCAGTAGCAGTCAAGGGAGGCTGCCAGAAGAAATCCTTTGTGTTATAACTCACAACTCGAATATTACACACACTCATCATGGCGATCGCGGTCAGTTTTTTTTTTTGCATCCAAGACAGACAAGGGGGTCTTCAACTTTCCCTCCCCTGCTTTGCCGCTGGCATGAACTAGAGCTGACCTCATCGCACAGGCGGTCGGCCAGATCTGCTCCACGGCATCTGTCAAGGGGAATCTGGAACAGTGCGTGAGGCTGGTGGCGAAAGCCGCGCGTGGAGGAGCCAAGGTGAGTGAAAAAAAGAGGAGAGTGAAAAAAAGAGGAGAGTGAAAAAAAAATGTCATGGTCGACGTATAAGAGGTTGACATGGCGAGACAAGTGTTCAGCCCAGAAGAGACACGAGATCCATCCCTAGATCGAGATCAACATCTGGGGAAAAGGGGAGAAAGGGGGGGCATTTTATCAGATCTCACACAAACGCTTTGAAAGGGCGGACTCTGATCGAGATGCGGTTCGTCTTGAGCCGTGAGACATGGCCAAGGGCCGATTTCTCCAAGACATGCCAGCGACCCCCCTCCATATGTGTCTCTCCTCTTTTTTTCTTCTTTCTTTGCCATGTCTTGCCCTTCCACAACGGCGATGCCTCTTGTCATCTGAGCACTCTGCTCACACGGTATACATGACAGGTACTCTTCCTCCCTGAGGCGTCCGACTACATCGCGCCCGACGGTCAGACGTCGCTCGAACTCGCCGAGCCGCAGCAAACGTCGCCCTTTGTAAGGGGCCTGCAGGATGCGGCGCGGGAGCACAGCGTCGCGGTGCACGTGGGCATCCACCACCGTCCCGAGCCCGAGCCCAGCGCCGCCGTGCACCGGATCCTCAACCGGGCGCTGTACATCGGAGCCGACGGGGCCGTCGTCGACTCGGCGTCGTACGACAAGCTCCACGTCTTTGACTACGGCAACCTCCGGGAGAGCGCCACCGTGCGGCCCGGCCCCGCACTCACCCCNNGCCGGGCCTGCTGCTCTCCCAGCCGGGGCCGGGCAGCCCGTGGACCGGACGTCCCGCGCAGGTGCTAACGTACCCGAGCGCCTTTACGCTCCGCACGGGTGCGGCGCACTGGGAGACGCTGCTGCGAGCGCGGGCCATTGAGACGCAGAGTTACGTAGTAGCTGCGGCGCAGGTAGGACGGCACAACGAGAAGAGGGCCAGCTGGGGGCAGAGCATCGTTGCCGACCCCTGGGGCCGGGTCGTCCTTAAGCTCAAGGGCGTCGTTTCCGACCCCAAAGATGTGCCCGAGGGGACAGCAGAAGAGGGCGCCGTGGGAGAGATTGGGTTCGTCGAGATTGACCTCGACGGATTGGAGAGGGTCCGGAGGGAGATGCCTCTTCAGCGGAGGACGTAAGTATCCCTTGATACCATGTTTTTGGCGGCTAGATTGCTGACGGAACGTGCCAACAGTGATGTTTACCCCGAGTTGACCGTTCACCATACTTGACCAGTAAAAGGAGGCATCTTGTCCACACTGTAAGGTCACGCTGGCCAAGGCAAACATAAACAGACGGGGCCCAAATCCATGCTCGTTCCCAGAGAACCGGACCAGCCAACAGGATCAGTTTCCGCTTAAGAGCGAGTTAGCGTAGAGAATTTACAATGGGCCATCAACAAAGTACCTCCTGTCCCTGCTGGTTTGCCTTGTCGGCGACCCAAAAGTCCAGCCATCTTTTTGAAACTCGGCTCGAGAGATTATCTTATCCACCAGACGTGCTGGCATGGCTGCTGCACCGAGCTGCCGGGACAGATTCACCGCCCTAGGTACCGGCCTCTCGGGACAGCCGCACTCCCCGGGGGGGGGGGTCACGGCATATAGCAAACATCCCAAC
>SSHR01000309.1:0-22801 GCA_006518225.1 Fusarium neocosmosporiellum | reverse complement strand
TTTTGCCAACTTATGGGATAGCAAACTTGAGTTCGGTTACTTACCCGTTAGCTCATGGGCCAACGGGGGGGATATTTAGTGAGCGATAGAATAGTTTTTTTTGCGTTTTGCCACCTAAACCCACCTAGGTAATACCTCCATCACCCCTGCTCCTCTCATTCCCCTCCCTTCTTCTCGGCTCTGTTCTCAATCATTCTGCATCCGCTCGGCCAGCTGCACAATGCCGCGATCTTCTGCTTCCAGCAACGAAAGACGACTTCGCTCAGCCACCCCATCCTTGCCTCAGAAGAAATCGGTTGCGTAAGATTGCGCACATCGACAAGACCCGCATCAAGCTAATTTCATTGTGCAGCTGTCGCCCCTGTCATGTCCGCAAGATTCGATGTTCAGGAAGTAAACCATGTACCAACTGCGCTCGCGAATCCGAATGCATCTACCCAACGCGAGATCGTCAAGTCAGAGTCCACCAAAGGTACCTTACCCTTTCAACAACTTCTCCTCTATGCCAATCCTTCATCGGTGTTATTTATCATTCCTCCCACGGGTTGAGCAACAACAAAGCATCGAGACCTCGCTGACATCACCAAGTTTCCTCGACCGAATTCTTCAGGAGAACGCGGAACTACGTGCCCGTCTGCCCCCGTCCGAGTCACCTCCAGTCAAACCTGCCCCGACTGCTCTCTCTCATGATGATCCGATGCCCAACGATGACGCAGACGCTGCTCAGAACCAGATCTTAGAAGAGAGTGACTGGTTTGCCCACACCAGGATTTCCGATACGCCCATCTGGATTGGTGAGATTGCCGATGCCGCGTTTGCCACTCGCTTTCGCCAGTTTGCTTCCTCTTCCAAGGCACCGAATCATATCCCTCGCACTCAGTTTGCTTCCGACGATGCTCTCCGTGGTCTTGCGGCCACGAACCCGGCATGGCCTTCACCCCCTTGCGCTAGGCTCTTGATCAAGACAGCACTCCAGTTTCTACGGCACAACTACCATATTGTCCGACGGAGCGAGGTGCTCGCATTGAGCACAGGTGGTTTCGACCATTCCGCCCACGGGACTAGCCTAGCCTCTGTGGCCAAGATGTGGGCGCTGTTTGCCATCGGTGAACTGCGATCAAGCAGATGCCTAAATATGAACAATAATTTCCCCGGCTTGGCCTACTTTGCGGTCGCGAGTGATGCAATCCGTATGATCAACGAGAGGCCCCAGATAGAGGTTATTGAGACTCTGCTACTTCTAGTGAGCCCTAAGCCCCCTTCCCAGCATCCCTCCGTTTCTGACTCGTAATGTTGGCTGTGTACTCCCTCGAAACGAACCGCCGGCATTCAGCTTGCGCCTTTGTAGGCTCTGCTTTACGACTCGCGACCATCATGGGCCTCCATGTCAACATCGGCCATGCCTATCTTCCAGATCCCGAGCTGAGAGAGCACCGTATTCGTGTCTGGTGGTCAGTCTACGTCCTTGACAGGTTTCTATCATCAAAAATTGGCCTACCGCTACTGATATCAGATGATGATATTTCGGTTGACCTACCATCAACGAACCCAGCTCTCAACTCGTCAGACTTTGGTGATCATCTCCATTTTATGGCCGTGGTGCGACTTGCTAAAATCGCAGGAAACATCTCCAGATCACTCTACGTCCGAACACCTCAGCGTGGTACATTTCTTCAGCGGGTGGAAAAGATCCGAGAGGAGCTTGGTCAATGGAAAAACCAGCTGCCCGACCACATGAAGCTCGACTTTACTCGAAACAGTGACAGTGACAGGTACTCTCAGCCTGCCACGTCTCCTCTACAACTCACATTCAACCAGGTAACTGTCCTTGAGCCTGTTCCCTTCCACTTCCCATGCATGCCCAGATACTTGCCTTCGCGATTGCCGTGTATTCCCCTATACTAACTCTTCTAGTTGTTGATCCTAGCAACAAGGCCAGTCCTCCTCTTTGTATTCCGACGTCACATCGAAGGAAGTGCCACTACGGCAGGCAGCAGTCTCCCTGGTAATGCATTGGAGATTGCCGACGCTTGTATTCGCTCTGCGAGACAATCCTACCAACTATTGTCGCAGTGCTGGGTGAACGGTGACTTTCACGTCTTCAATTACTCCTATGTACAACATCTCTTCTCAGCTGCCGTCATTCTCGCAATAGCTGGCGCCCTGGGTCGAGAAGCTTCGCAGAACGACAACGATGAGTTCAACCTTGCGGCAGGTTTTCTCCAGCAACTGGAACAGAACGGTCATTTCGCCGCGATGGAGTTTTACTCTCACATCAAGGAGATTCGATCTACTCTAGAGAGATTGCATTCAACTGAGGGTCCCCTTACATGCGAGAACTCCTGGTCACAGCCTTCAGCACAGACTTTCCAATCGACATTCAGTGACCAGACCATGGCAACGACTAGCTCACATGACGATGGTCACGGCCTTCAGTTTGCGGATGATTTGCCTTTAGATCTATCGTTCCTTGATGATTGGATATACGAAAATGCTCTTCATCAACTATGTTGGGAGGAACAGTTGCCTAGTAATGATTAGCTTTCATACAGAACATGACGTTTATGGTCTTCGTGTTTTCTTGTATTTTGGATGTTTTATAGTGCCTCATCCCTTGCTCCCTTTAAGATGTCCCATCCGAGACAGGGCCGTGTTGTAGTCGTGGTGGCGGTCCTCTTAGTTTATCGTCAACCGGACGGATGATTACCTTGCAATTAAGCCTCGCCTCTAATTTTCTATTTAATAAGTCTTCGCTAATACTGCCGGTACTCTCTCTATCTCTATGAGCGCCAATGGACAAGAAACCGAGGTTGGCTTCCCAGGGGTTTTCGATTACACGACGAGCTAATATCTAAACGAGGAGCGAGTAAAAAGCTCTCTGAGTAGTCAAAAAGAGGTCTCTTGAGAAATAGAGTGGAAACTACTGCGTAAAATGACTAATTCCCATCCGAGCCACTTCTCGGACAATCCTGCATTATCCCTTTCGCTGCAGCGTGTGATAACCGAGCTTCTCTCTCGCCTCTGCAATTGTAGCCCCTTGGGATATCATTGACCTGACACCCTCCTCACTCTTCTCGATTGTCTTTGTAAGGGCAGCCACCTCGCGAGCCCGGTCCCGAGGCACGATAACAACGCCATTCGCATCGGCCACCACAATATCGCGAGGACTTACTCTCACATTGCCCACGCCGATAGACTCATTGACACCTCCCACTTGAACTCGGTCCTTGCCCGTCCGCATCCAGCGTCCAGCAGTGAATATCGGGTAGTTGTCGCTAATGGCACGATCGACATCGCGGCACACGCCATCAATGACGGTTCCCGCAATACCTCGCAGGCCGGCGTACTAGGTCATGATGTCTCCCCAGACAGTGCAGTCCATGCGGCCACCGTTGTCAATCACAACGAAATCGCCAGGAGCCACGTCGTCGATGAAATCACCCACGCTGCCAGGGGGGTTGCTGGCAGGCACGTAACGCACTGTGAAAGCTGGTCCAACTGTGGTTTTTTGGTAGTTGGTCAGGGGCATAATGTTGAAGGCCTGTCCTGGAATACCAAGCTTGTCGAGTGCATCCGAGACTCCAGGGGTATCGGAATCGGCAAACAGGGCGACGAGTTCTTGATCCTCAGGGGCGGGTTTGTTGGGGTTTCCCTTGGGCGTGCTGTCGGCGGCCGGACCATTGGAGGACGCTGCAATGGCCTCGAATTGCTTGTCATGCATGACCTCTGCCACCGGACGGCCGGTTCGAACCTCTTGAACCATGTTGGTCTGACGACGATCGATGCGTTCGCCCAGGTCCAGGACCTCCTCGATACGGTCGGCAGGCACAAAAACCGTTCCGCAATTATCGGCAATAACATAATCGTCTTGGTTCACCTTGACGCCTCGCATCTCAACCTCGGTTGCAGAGTCAATCTGGACCAGTCGGTTTCGAGCACTGATCATGGTAATGCCGCGGCCGAAGACGGGGTAGCCAATGTCTCGGCTGCCATCAATGTCACGGCTCATGCCGTCAATGACAGTGCCACGGATTTTCTTGGCTTTGGCTGCATTGGCAATGATGTCTCCCCAGCACGAGATGCCCTCGCGACCCCCAGCAATGACAAGAACACGGTCATCCGTCGTGACCGCATCTATCACGGGAGTGATCAAATGCACGGTAGGTTGGCTTTGCTCGGTCTTGGGGCCAACTGTGATGGTACTGGCGCGGCCGAAAATCTTAGGACAGTCCCAAAGAGGACGGAGGCCGTAAGTGGCTCCAGGAAGACCAAGAAAGTCTAGCGCATCGGACACCGTGTTGGTGTCCAGCGCACCAAGACGATCGAGAATGCTGGTTGTCATGGTGGAGTTGAGGAGAACCGTAAGGTTGTGTACAAATTAGGACATAATGATAAGACACCGAAGGCCAAAGCTTGCAATCTATCATCAGCTTATATGTCGATCGGGACGCCTGGGATGGTTTCTGTGCCGGGCAAACGAATATAGCCGAATAGTTCCAGGTCGGTCAAAATCAAGTGGCCGATTGGATCGGCGTTGGTAACAGACTTGGCCGAATGTCCCACCCTCGCATTCCCGATTCCTGGCGAGCGCCATTACTCACCTCTTAGTTTATCGTAGGAGAAATTTTAAACGGCTACTTATCAAAACTGTTGGCCGAGTTGAGTAGCCGCCCTGCTACAAGGCTATTCCAATTCAACCATCCGAGAATTCGCTAGCGAGCCATTCTATTTCATAGAGTAGTGTTATTCGTACCAACAAAAATTGTTATTCGTACCAACAAGGTACAAGAGGGATACTTTAAGATTTTTAAGAAAATCTTATTCTTTTTTATAAATAAGATATAAAGGAAATATAATAAAGCCTACTTATATAAACCGCGTTTAAATTAATATAACTAGGTTAAGCTATAATCTTAGTTAGCTTTTTTTTTTATTTTTAAAAGAATTATTTCTTAATCTTCTTTAAGGCGAGAGAATATAGCTTTTCTGTATACAGTATACACTGTGCTCGCACTGTAAGCGGTACTTTCGAAATATATATAAGCCTCACCTATTTTGAAGTACCTTGTTGGTACGACTAACAATTCGTGTTGGTACGAATAACACTACTCATTTCATACGATCAAGGGGATCTGTTCCACCAACCATGACTCCATCAGTTTTTCAATAAATGCTCATTAGGGTAACTTCAATGATTTATGTTGGTGGCTCTCGAGCATCTAGATTGTTTGTTCTTGCTATATTGCGTTGAAACGTTTTCTTACCTATTCATTTCGATCAGTAACTAAATCCACTTACTTCATTTACTCCTGTAAACAACAAATATTCAATGAATACTGAGACCTCCTAGACTAACTTCACATCGTCACATTACAAGTACTCAAGATGAACACACAGCACCACCCATGAGGCCAACATCCCACAGCCAAACGTGTCAAGATATTTGGGGAAGCCTGGCTGCACCAAACATGTACAACTCAAAGTCAACAGTTCTTCGGTACTACTTAAGTTACAGAATAATTTGGTCACAGATACTTTGTATTTCGTTCTACTGAGCCAAGTTTAACCGAACTGCGTATCTGTCATTCAACAAAGACCTGGAGCCCTGGACCGTGAGTGTGCTTATTCTGAGCCCAGGATAGCATGGAATGCGGCAGCAACATTGCCCACATTCTTGCTTGTCACTAAAAGAAAGCGTCAGGAGAAACTCTAAGTAAACCATGATGTATACTTACAACCCGTCACAGACAGCCTTCCCGATGGAAGGAGATAGATGTGATGCTTCTCTCTCAGCTCTACGACTTGAGCGCGGGAAAGTCCCGTCATCGAGAACATGCCAATCTGCAAAGCATTAACGCACCGCAACACTTCATGGGTAGCTAGTCTCACATCTGAAAGCAGGTGTTGCCAAGATCCCCGCACCTTTCTGCGCTCGAGTCCTTGGTACAAACTCATCCGCATGCTCTTCATGCGTCCACTCATTTCTACCAAATCCTTGAGCCACTGCTTGAAAAGCATGGGATCTCCAAGAATCTCAGCCACGATTCTCGCACCATAAGAAGGGCAAGAGGTAATCTCAGCCCGTGAGACCTGAGTGAGTAATGGCGTCGTGTTTGCAGCGGCATTGGAGTCCAGGGCAACAATGTGGAGAACCCCTATTCTCTCGCCGTACAAGCCAAAGTTCTTAGAAAAGGACTGCGCAATGGCAAATTCCATATCCAACCTGTCATAAAAGTGAGTTATAGCAACGGCATCTTGTTCCAAATCGCCAGAGGCAAACCCTTGGCTGCGAAAGGTCAGATATCAATGTCCCTTGAGGATTGAAGAACTTACTATGCCATGTCAAAGACAGGAAATAGCCCAATATCTCTGCAGATATCGGCAACAATCTTCCACTGGCTCTCTGTAAGATCAGCCCCCGTAGGGTTGTGTGCACATGCATGAAGCACGACCACATCTCCTTTGCGGGCATCCTTGCGCAGAGCTTCCATCATCCCTTCAAAGTTGACCTTGGAGTTTTCTGCATCAAAGTACGGATAGAATTGCTGTTGAACATTTGGACCGGCGAGCTTCCAAATCTCCGTGTGGTTAATCCAGCTCGGGTCAGAGATCCACACCGTCTTGGGCTTCAGTCTGGTCGAGAGAAACAGAGCAGCAATGTGGTTGGCCCCTGTGCCAGAAACGGTCTGGATAGAAGCGACGCGCTTCAGGTCTCGGGTTATGCCAAAAGCCAACTCCTGAGCGCCTCGAATCAAGCCTGGATGGCCAGTCAGGGGCAGATGCTCATGGTTGAGGCTGGGGTTTGCGTGTATTCGCTCCTTGGCCTGTGGATGTTAGCCGTCGGCCCAGATGACGAATTATCAGTCAACACCGCACCTGTGCAACAGACGGTAGAACCCACGGCTTTGCGTTCTCATCGCGGTAGAACCCTGGGCACAAATCGACCTTTTGCTCATATGTGTCCGCTTTGTACGCGGCTACGAGCGAAAAGGCCGGGTCAGGTTGGGTAGGGGAAAGCTTGTCAAGGTACGACATGTCTGCTGAATGGATGGCGAGCTATACACAAGGATGCAAATGCTTTGAGACGGGAAAGGGATAAGGAACTTATACAGAGAGACAGTCACCACTACGAATGCTCGAGGCCGAGCTCGGCAGCGAAGGGTATGGCAACTGATCGGCCATCAGCAGGACGCCGGTTGTCGGCTCGGCCTTGAGCAAGATGCCGATCGGTGGAGCTAGACAAAGTCAACAGCCGTTTTGTCATAATTCTTTATTAACGAGAATCTTGCCCAAGTGTTGTATCGAACACACACATTGTTTCCTGCCATTCAGTTCAATCCAGCGTTATTCAACACCCAATATGGACTATCAATCACCCCTTACAACCACCGTTCACAACCGGCAATTGCGGCTCCTCAACGCCCTCCGTGCCAATTCAGGGCCAATAATGACCTTCCTTGGTCTTCCCTCGTCTCGTACGGCTCAACTAGTAGCTTCAACCAACCTAGACGGCATCATTATCGACTGCGAGCACGGGCACATCAGCGACGACGCAATGCACAACTCCATCACTGCGATCGCTTCACAAGGCGTCTCCCCTCTTGTGCGCATCAGGATGACCCACTCAGATCTGATCAAACGCGCTCTGGACGCTGGTGCTCACGGCATTGTCGTTCCCATGATCAATACTGCTGACGACGCCAGGGCTGTGGTCCAGAATGCCAAGTTTCCTCCTCAGGGGTTGAGGGGGCAAGGCTCAGTATTTCCTGGATTCGCGCTTGGTATTGACATCCCGACGTATATGAAGACGGCTAATGAGACTCTCATTACTTGTCTGCAAATCGAGTCCAAGCTGGGTGTTAAGAACGTCGATGCCATATGTGCAGTGCCCGGCGTGGGTAAGAACCCTCACCCTCCTCATTCTAGTCAGTTGCATAACATGACAAGACATATTATTCATAGGGCCTAATGACCTGGCCCTGTCTGTTCTCGGATATGTTCCAGCCAAAGGAGATGAGCCCGAGTTTGTGGAGGCGATTGAAAAGATCGTCAGTGCTGCCAAGAAGCATGGCAAATGGGTTGGCCGGCTGTCAAATGATGGGGCTTCAGCGAAGAAGCATCTAGAAGTGTTTGATACTGTAGCATTAGGCTACGATGTTCGCGCCATTCAGAATTGGTACAGAGCGGAGCTAAGAGCAGCGCGATCTTAGAATATAATAAACACATCCACCCAAGCTTCCCACGCGTCACCCTTTAGCATGCCCATCTAACATACTCCTGTCTCCCAGATGAAGCAGCAACTAATATCACGCAACTTCCTCAGCGAAAATAGGCGTCTTCGCAGAACAGCCCAATCACCCTGGACCATGTGAGAGGCTTGGAACCCACGTCGTACACGTTTGCCTGATCATTCCCGCTCCCCCACCTGCCTGGATCCTGAAAATTGGTACAGCTAATCTCCCGGCCTTCCTTCGAGGCTCCGTGAGGTCCAATCTCCAGATAAGGGGCCAAAGAGGAAGTGCGGATGCCCACAAGCGAAGGTCCCTTGTTACTCTGCACCTTGACAAAAAAGAGGCCGGCCTCGGCGAGCGACTCTCGCTTAAACGGCACGTCGATGGAGAAACCCTCGTTGTTTGGGTCGCTGCTCTCGAAGATGGCTCGGAAAGGGCCCTTCTTGTTCATCACGACGACGGGCTCGAGGCGAAGCAGGATCGACAGGAAGAGCTGCTCGTCAATTCCCGTGACAGCATTAACTTCAGACACAGACTGACAGACGACTTGTCCCAGAAAAAAGTCCCGCCAGGCCCAACTGTTGACACGGAGTGACTTCATAAAAAGAGTCACAAAACCGGCCAGTACCCAGCAAAATACCACTATACTCGGAGACGAAATTCAGGCACACCAAAATCCATTTCCGTTTCTAGAGCTGAGCTCCTGCCGCTCTAAGCTGAGTTGGTGCTGAGCTTGGGCTGAGGAGGCCTGAGTTGAGGCCGGGGTAGGCTGAGCTTAAGCTGAGCTTAGGCTGAGGTATCTGCACGAGCCCACTTTTGGGATCGCATGCCCCTGCAAGGTCCCAGATCTGGGACAACGCCCTGTTTTTGGCCCCGGTTCGATTTGCCCGCATCAAGAATTCGACCTCCTTGAACCCAAGTTTGTGAGACTCGATAAACCTGATCCTAGTTTCTGTTGGATTCAGTCTCAGCCTCCAAGGCCTCGAATGACTTCTCCCCCAAAGTGGTCAGCCAGTCAGGGCCAGATCGCATGAACGGGACCGTAGATTTCGGCCAGCCTCTAAGCGTCCCATTCGATACTTGTTGCCATGCGGCAAGCGCTCCTCGCGTATCCTAAGATACTACTATCGACGCGGTTGCACCCCCTCCAGTGCCGAGCTGTGGGGTTGTGGCGGACATGATACGAGAAAAATCCCACGATCGATGGCTCATCCCGACCTCTAATATCATGACTAGCACTACCTTGCGTTTCATGTGTCTTCTCTTCCCGCCTTGCTCTTGCCTGACTCCCAAATAGGAACAAGAGGAGGTCCTAGGGCTTGTGACGGGGCTCGGGAATGTGAACGAGAGTGACCTCCTTAGGTTACAGAGCCCGACTTGGTAAGCTGAGGAGGAGAGATCGCCGGTAAACTGCCTGCCAGTGGCTTAGTCTCAGAGACAGTCACAGCGATGGAGGAATCGCATGATATTTTTCCTCACATAGGAATGTTACAGCGACCGCAGCCGCATCCCAGCCATTCTAGGCTGCAGAGATCAACCGGAACGAAGGATACCGACTCGACTATTCCTTAAGAAGCAAGCTTGATGTCAAGGGTTTCAAGGCAATCACGGAGAGGAGGGGTTGGATAGAAGCATTAGTGGCTGGTTAAGATGGTAGAGTTTGTATCCCTGCGGGAGAGGTTACAATAGGATCCTAGCATCCGAGGAGAAGGGCGAGAATGTTCTAGGTAAAGGATCTTTCTTGCCACACACTTACATTGCTCGCTGTGCATGGATTCCCTGCCATGTTACATGGATGTAAGGTGTCTATCTTTATCCTCGGCTTGACCGAGAAAGTTCCACGCAGTTGGCAGAAGGACGATAGTGCTTCGACCTTTCCGGTTGGCTGTATTCAAAGCTCTCCTGATGGTGTGTAACATTGCCCCTGACTACTAGGAGCATGCCTTCTAGGTCCTGAGGCTTGCCAAGTTGAGGGATTTCTGTTGGTAACCTCTTGTTGCCAATTTGATGCAAGTATTCCCCTGACTAGCCGGATAACCAAGATCCATCAAAGCATCGCCAGTCTTGGCCCCATTGCCACGCGTCTCTGTTAATGCTTATTCCCTTCCACTTGCCTTGGCAGGGCCTTCTCCGGGCCATCGATTAGCCCAACGTCCCACACCTTTCCGCCGGGCTGCGCCACGGACGTCGTGAAACTAGCTAGCACTGACGTCTTCCTTACCGACTCCTATCTTAGGCTTCTATGAAACTTAGGAGGCAAAACGTGTTTGGAGGTTTGAAATCCTCCTACTGATCTCTCAGTCCTCGTGAGCTGTAACCTGGCCCCCATTTGAAGGCACTAGTCGCTCGCCGGCCGGGAGGTATCGCGACGACGCCCTTCATAGAAGCCTAAGATAAGAAACGGCCTCCAAATGATATCGAATCCTGATGTGATGATAGTGGTTCTAAAGAACGAGTGGACTCGTTTCGTGCTACCTTGGCGGTTAAGCGTCGGGGCCTGGGAAGGCCACTCCGCCCTCAGGAGCAACATGCCGATGAATCCCCTGGAACCCTGCGCAACCACAATGATAGGCTTAGTTCGGCCTCTCCGAGGACTCTGCCTTGCCAGTGACCAGGATTAAATCCCTGGCAATGCACATGGTGAGACAATGAGGATCATGTGTCAGCGAAGCTACACTGGTGTGATCCGGCAGTTCAATGATTCGTACAACTCCTCATATCAACGTCAAAAGGACTCACGAGCCCTGCGAGAATGCGCCAAGTTTCGACACCAGAGAACACGAGAACAGATTTATATACGGCCACATCCACCGGAGAGAGACAACTAGGCTTCTATATCCTCGCCAGTGCCTCTGCTACTTCCTCCTTTTCGACGGTGCTCACTGTCTCTGGGCCTACAGCTTCCCGGGCAGTGGAATCAACTCTATTCACTATTCACTATTCACCCCACCCACTCATTTTTCTCCTTTGATTTATTCCTATATATGCCATCATGGCATCGACTAACTCTGTCTTAGAGAAACAAGATGAAAATCCACCCCGGATAGTATCAGATATTCAACCATCTAATCCCACTTCATCACGCTCCCAGAAACGAACACCACATACAAAAAGCGCAAAATTAAAACTAGGAAAAATGAGATTATCTGGGATGCATCAGGCGAGGTCAAGCGCCGAGGGCCGAAAGAAGGGCGAGGGCAACATGAGACGCATTGAGAAGCAGCCTAACGAGCACTCGCAGGCAACCACCAAGGATATCATCAAAGAGGAGCGATATGAGAATGGTACAATTGAGGTCTTTTTGCCCAATACCACTCATGACCCAATAACCGAGTCTCGTTTCGAACTCAAGGAGCCAGATAATGAAGTTGACGACGGCGTCATTGATGAAGGTGACGATGACCTGCCAGATGTCGCGGAATTAACCAAACGCGCCATAGCCTCTAAAAAGCGCAAATCACGCCATAAACTCATTGATTTGACCGAGGAGGCACTCTCGATAGGCCTAGATGGCGATATCAACCACCCAATAAAACGTTCGCGATAGTTACTATCGGCGGAAGAGGTGCGATGGACGGCGACGGCTGATGAAGTCTTGGAACAACTACAACCGCCAGGTCAAAGATTAAACGATAGTGTCCTATAGTTCATGATGGAGGTCTTGTTCGCTATCTTCTGGCCATACCATTGGGATAAGAAGGCTGCTCGAGTGACACACCCACTCTGGTTCAATGCGGACGAAGAGACGCTACCACAGGAGCTCCGAGACTTTGAGAACTACGATGTTGTCTTCTTTCCCATTCACCACAAGGAAATGGGACACTGGACACTGGGTGTCTTGCATATCACGACGTCTGCGATTGATTGCGACTTCTACGACTCCCTGCCCGGTACGATAAGCGCCACAAAGGTCAAAGATCGCCTTAAATCCTGGCTAGAAGAGTGCGGTTCATCCCGTATTGTTACCTTTAAAAAGAAGGTGGGTTTTTCATATCATTTGTCTCTATAATTTACTAAACTCAATCGAAATAGGAATGTGCACGGTAGAGTGACGGAGTTAGCTGCGGCATTTTCGTGTTGATGAATCTCAGGCGTCTGTTCAATGGCAATCCTATCGACCTGTCGATATGCCCAGTTGATGCTAGGAACCAATTATTAAGGGATCTTCTCGAACATGATGTATTATCACTTCATTGGCTATCGCCAAGTCATTTAGTGCTCCTGAGTGACATATAAGCCCTTTCGAAAAGAGAAATATAGAGCCACGACGTGTCTCAGGCTGATATACTGGGGGCAGAAAATCTTCTAGGGTGGCTACCAGATGGAGAAGGCATGGAACTCATTCCGTCTGCCCTCGCCAAGTTTGTTACGAAAGCTATGTCCTTCGGAAGCTTTGATGAACTACAGGGACGCCTTTCTATGGAGGAGAATCGTGTCAAGGAGGCACGTCTCGATCTCCAGCAAGTCAAGGTGGCGTACGAAGACGCAGTCGCGAAAGTAAACCTAACAACACAGATATATGACAGCGATGTCAGGTTCATGGAGCGTGATGTGGTAAGTTCCGGGACTGGTTCCAACGGGGCGCAGCTCTCTAGCCAGTCACTTGAGGCAAGAATCGCCTGTTTACATGATGAGTACTTGCATATGATCCAGATGAAGGCAAACAAGGAAGCTCTGGACAAGCTGTCCCGCCACAAGCTGCTAGAAGTGGAGATTGCTGAGCTGAGAGCCCGTGAATTAGGCGAAGAAGTGACTGTGAAATTAAGGGAAGTAGAGGAAGCTAATAAGTATATTTCTTTTCTGCGACGCTGTGTACCAATAATGGAGCTATGGCTTGAGCTTGAGAATGGGAATTACCTAGAATATATCGGGGATGGGAATTAGTGGCGAAGGGATTCAAACAAGTTACAAACTATGGGCCGCAGGCGAAGCAAGACCAAAGGCAGGACTACGGCATCTTAAGATACTTTAAACCATACCCCCATAGACGCATATGGATTCCCGGCAGATAGAAAAGGCTCGATTATATATAGATCTCTGTCTCCCCCCCTCCCCTCATTGGGAAAGCTTAACTCACAAGTACCTCTTGGCCGTCCTACTCACCACGACTCGTTCCTTTAAGCTCCCTGAGATTTCACATTCTTGCGATATTTAGACGTATTCTTAAAGTTTCTAGAATTACGTTTCTGTGGTATTCGTTGGAGGAAAGCCACATATCTAATTTCATTGATCAAGTGTGCAACTAGACATAATTGCTGATTCGCCTTAAACCCTCATGCGCTGGAAGGACTACGATACAGTTCGCACATAACCGTTCAACTCTCCCGATCTAGCTTCCAGTGCCGATAAATTGCCACAGCCTATATCCCCCCCCCAGAGCTGTACCATGACACATAAGAAGTCTTGTTTATAATACCACAACCCTATCTGCCCAGGATCTTCATCGCTGTAGCTAATAACATAGGTAATATGTTTTCGGTTTATATACTTTTCAGTCGCCGCATTTGGTCGCTCTTTAGCCAGACGGGTAGCATCTGCGGGGTTGGCCAACAAGGTTGTTATAGAAACCCTTCTGTAATACTCGCTAATGTTCAGTTCGATGTTTGACTCCTCGATAAGGAGATCATGCCTTTTTTCGTTTACCCATTTCCAGGGTTTAAGGCAGTCAAAGAATAGAGCCCTCTCCGGAAAACCATCGGGGTGCTCAGCAAGTGGGTGCCTGCTTTCCTTGGTCACCAGACCTAGTGCTAGATAGGCTGGGGTATTGTTTCCCGTACTACCGGTACTCACCTACATTCACTGCAAATTTGTGATGCTATCTTATGCTCTAAAGGCTGAGACGCCGCCATCCCTGCAGCAGAAATGGGCGACACAGCTCCGAGATATCATCGACCAACTTCATGATGCCGGGATCGTATGGGGGGATGCGAAACCGGATAATGTTCTGATTGATACGAATCTGGATGCGTGGGTTGTCGATTTTGGCGGTGGGTATATAGAGGGATGGGTGCCAAAGAAGTTGGCTAGGACGATGGAAGGCGACCAGCATGCTCTTGAGAAGATAGTAGAGTTTATCGGTACCATGTAGCACCTTTCCAGCCCTGAACGCCATTAAGCAGTGGTTACCATCAGAGGATCAGTGGTATAGGTGCGGCGTGGGTTGATGTGTGTCGTGAGAAACGGCGAAATTCTAAGAGCACCAGAAATCACATATTTAATTACGCGGAAAATCCACTACAGCTCTTCTCAAACTGAAAACTATATCATTCGATAGAGAAAGCTAAAGGTATTTTTTATTTATAGCTAAACGTCTTTTTATAATTATACTTTAACATTTTCTGCCTAATTAAAGACGCAAAACGAGGTGCAATTCTCAAAGGTAATTACTAGGTGGCATGAAGAATTGCTACACGGCCATGACTCTTTGGGGGGGCATGACTTTTAAGGCCTCTGATTCGCCACATAATTTTTTGTTAGTGCCGGCAGAACTCTGCCAGAGCCGTCTAAGTACCTCGCGCTAACTCTACCTAATCTTACCTACTCGACGCGACGTGATCAAGCTCTCTCCAGAGTAAGCTATCCACTACCGAGTCTCTCAGCCCTCGATGATTAGGACCTTCGTCATGTCCCAATCCGACCCTCCTTCCAGCTCAGAGAGCAATCCAAGATGCCGAACCCGCAGTCCTAGTCCTAGCGACCAATTACGTCCACGAAAACGATAGCAGCAAGGTCAACAAGCCAGATTCAGCCCACCGTTACTAGCGAGTAGACCACGCTCAGCGAGCAGTACAGGAACAAGAGCCCAGCACGTCCTATGCCCCAAGACATTGCCAGAAAGAGGGCGATTTCATATGAGAGAACAGAAGGGACCCTCTAGCTGATAAGCGTAGACGCCGGTGCTGCCGGGAGCGTTGCCTCGCGAAATGGACGCGACCGTTGAGGAGATCCTGGTCGAAGGTGGAGGTTCGGTCGCCGCGACGCGTCGGTCCTCAAGTCCCGCGAAACCGACAGCAAAACTGCAAGAAAACCTACAGGGGTCCTAACAAGGCCTTTATCGCATATCACCACTTAGCTCGTGCGACTGGATATGAAATGCGGCCCGTATTTTGGGGTCGTATATCCGGTTTCACATTCAACTTGTTGCATCAAGGATTCTAATCCTAACGATATAAGCTTAAATAGCTATGCCCGAACATATGGCTATTCAATTTCTTTTATTCTTTAGATAATTCTCATTAATTGACTGGTGCCATTAATAATCCCTGTGGAGCCAATTGTCTGACAGCCTTGCTTTCAGAATAGAGCCAACCAGGTCTAGCAGGCCTCGAGATTCGAAAATAGGTCGTAGGCGTAGTCCTTGGTCTCGACCCTGCTCCTCGCGATTATCCATGGTGTACTGCGGGAAACCAAGTCGGGGCTGCGAGAACTGCAGGTAAGCTTCTGGTCTGTTAAATAAATTTTCCGTGAGCTTATTCTCATGCAGTGCTGTTGTCTAAGAGATGGATAAAAAGGGCGATAAAAGGCGCCCCGCATGTTCACGTTGCTTGAAATTGAATAGGACATGTCTTAGGTACCGAGACCAAGCGGATCTCGTGTTCCGTGATGAGACTCTGTCAAGATCAGGTCACTCATTCAATAGTGTCATACAGCTACGTTCATATACTTACTGGTACACTGAGTTTCCCTCACCATGTGTCCACGCACATTGACACCTGCTAGCAATAGCGCGTGACAAAGAGAAGACAAAGATTGACGTCAAGGGGCGTTTGACACTGTCAGTGCTACGCCTTTTAGCCTCTAGCGAGAGAGGGTGATAGGGGGACACAAAGTTGCCGAAAGGCGCATTTGGTGACGAAGTGGGGTAGGAACACTGCAGTGGCGAAAGGCAGTCAAACCCCGCACTGCAGGTATAGGTGCAGACAAAGCCCGGCCAAAACCGACATCTGGTTGAAAGGGTTTTGATTATGATTTGATTGATCGATCAACCAAGACGTAAAGGAAATAGGCTTCCCTTTACTCGTTAACGAGCTACACCACAACCTCGAGTCGGGGTCTTCGTGCCCCGAGGCTGCATCACCATGGCTCCACGGCAGGATACCCCATTCCGCTCGGCGGACATGAGCATGGTGCAACTGTACGTCTCCAACGAAATCGATCGGGAGGTTGTCACTGCCCTAGGCGAGCTAGGATTGTGCCAGTTCCGTGATGTAAGCCTCCATGCCCACGCCAAGTCCTCGATGCAGGATACTCATGTCATTTCAGCTCAATAAGCATGTCAGCTCCTTTCAGCGAACTTTCACCCAGGAGATCCGACGCCTTCACAATGTCGAACGACAGCTGCGTACGTCATTGCAACCCTTGGACAGCATTCGGCCTAATGAGACGGGATGCAGGTTACTTCTTTTCGCAGATGAGAAAGGCCGGAATCACACTTCGAAAACTTGATCTTGATGCTGAGAGGCTTGCATCGCCCTCTCCCTCGGAAATTGATCAACTCGCCGGGCGAAGCCAGAAGCTTGAGCAGCGCATCTCCGCACTAAACGACAGCTACGAGACCCTCAAGAAGCGTGAGCGCGACCTCACTGAGTGGCGCTGGGTGCTGTGGGAGGCTGGTGGCTTCTTTGATCGCGCTCTTGGCAACGTGGAGGAGATTCGAGCCTCTACACACAACGATGACGCGCCGTTGCTCTCCGACCTCGAGCAGCATAGCGCTGCGCCTGACGTCGAGAGACCATATTCCGGCATGAAAATCGACTTCATCGCTGGCGTCATCTCCAGGGATCGGGTTGCTACCTTTGAGCGGATCCTCTGGCGAACTCTTCGTGGCAACCTGTACATGAAACAGTCGGAGATTCCGGAGCCGCTGACTGACCCCACGAACAACGAGGCTGTCAAGAGGAATGTCTTTCTCATCTTCGCTCATGGAAAAGAGATTGTCGCAAAGATCCGGAAGATCGCTGAATATATGGGAGCTGAGGTATACAATGTCGACGAGAACAGCGACGTCCGACGTGATCAGATTCACGCGGTGAACAATCGTCTCGAGGACGTTCAGAGCGTCCTTCGCAACACCCAGGCTACTCTTGAGGCAGAGCTCAACCAAATTGCGCAGTCTCTGTCTGCCTGGATGGTGCTCATTGCAAAGGAGAAGGCTGTATACACCACCCTCAATCTGTTCTCTTACGATCCTGCCCGCCGGACCCTCATCGCTGAGTGTTGGTGTCCCACCAATGATTTGCCTCTCATTAGGACTACTCTCCAGGACGTTACCAACCGAGCTGGCCTCTCCGTTACGTCCATCATCAATGAGATTCGAACCAACAAGAAGCCACCTACTTATCTAAGAACCAGCAAATTTACCGAAGGCTTCCAGACCATTGTCAATGCGTATGGTACAGCCACCTACCAGGAGGTTAACCCGGCAATTCCGGTCATTGTTACCTTCCCTTTCCTCTTTGCCGTAATGTTTGGCGACTTTGGACACGCTATTATCATGCTCTCTGCTGCGTTGGCCATGATCTATTGGGAGAAGCCTCTGAAGAAGGTTTCATTCGAACTGTTTTCCATGATCTTCTACGGCCGATACATTGCCCTGGCCATGGCCGTCTTCTCTTTATTCACTGGCCTCATCTACAATGACGCCTTTTCCAAGTCTATGACCCTATTTGACAGTGCTTGGACGTTCAAGAAGCCGGAGGGCTGGCAAGAAGAAATGCCTGTTTCTGCTACGTTAGACAACAACGGCTACCGCTATCCATTCGGTCTAGATTGGGCATGGCATGGAACACAGAACGACCTTCTCTTCAGCAACAGCTACAAGATGAAGATGAGCATCATCCTTGGCTGGGCTCACATGACCTACTCGCTTTGCTTCTCGTACATCAACGCGAGACATTTCAAGAAGCCTATTGATATCTGGGGTAACTTCCTTCCTGAAATGATTTTTTTCCAGGCTATCTTCGGTTACCTCGTCTTTTGCATCATCTACAAGTGGTCCGTGGACTGGCTTGACACTGGTGCGCAGCCTCCTAGCCTTCTGAACATGTTGATTTACATGTTCCTACAGCCTGGAACCCTTGACGAGCGCTTGTACGCTGGCCAAGAATATGTTCAGGTCATTCTGCTCTTAATAGCTTTTGTCCAGGTCCCGATCCTGCTCTTCCTCAAGCCCTTCTTTCTCCGTTGGGATCACAACCGTGCCCGTGCTGCCGGGTACCGCGGCATCGGCGAAACCTCCCGTGTTAGCGCCCTGGGCGGCGACGATGAGAGCGAGGCCTTGATCAATGGACACGGCGACAGCTTTGACGATGATGGCGAGGGTGTTGCAATGATTACCCAGAACATTGGCGAAGATCACGAGGAGTTTGAGTTTAGCGAGGTCATAATTCACCAAGTCATCCACACTATTGGTAAGCTGCTGCTTTATCTGCAATCGAGGGGACATTGAATCCTAACCTGTGCCTATAGAGTTTTGCTTGAACTGCGTTTCCCACACTGCTTCGTACCTACGTCTCTGGGCTTTGTCGCTAGCCCATCAGCAACTGAGTGTGGTGCTTTGGAACATGACTCTAGGCCCTGCTCTGAAGACGGGAGGCGTTATCGGCGTCATTATGATTGTCGTCTGTTTCTATATCTGGTTCTTCCTCAGTAAGCTAAGCTCTGCCTTCAATTCCACTGCGACAAGATGGGCACTGACAAGTTTTGTAGCGATTGCCATTTTGGTGTGCATGGAGGGTACCAGTGCCATGCTGCACTCGCTCAGATTGGCGTGGGTTGAGTCCTTCTCTAAGTTCGCAGAGTTTGGAGGTTGGCCGTTTGCACCATTCTCGTTCAACACTATGTTAGAGGAGTCGGAGGAGTTGAAGGACTACTTGGAGATAATGTAGCATATTTGCGAGGGACAATACTTCCCCTATTTCTTTCTGTAGTCTTAGCCACATTGTACGATAAACACAATGCACCCTAGAGCCAACTCATCTGTTCCACTCGCCCTGATATTCCGCTTGATGATCCTGCCTCATGTGTACATGGTCCAGAACTGCTGCCTTGCTTACGCACGTGACCGAACGTTGAAGGAATTTCTCGAGGAAGTCGTCCAGCAACAACGATGCGTTAGTGCTTAATTCTGTGAGCCAAAAACTTCACGTTTCAGACCTGGATGGGCTTGGGGTCTAGGCTCGGCACGATGTTCTTGGCCTGCAGCAACGGGCCTCCATGTCCTATTGGAGTACAGACTACTTAGAACAGCCGCTCCACCTAGAAGACCATCAAAATTATTCCATTTGTGAACCTAGGAAGCTCTGGGCGAAACTACGGATGACAGCCCGCAATTTGACATTTAGAGCACAGCCATAAGCTGTGACCGGATGACCCGACCCGGGCCGCGGTCTTTCCGGCCGAAAAGGATCGCGGCACCAACTTCGAGCCTTTCCACGTAGAAACACCCAACTTTCGGATCAGCACATTGCCACCAACGCCGCTGCAGCTATTCCAACTTTTTCTAACTATATCACTCGTTGAGAAATGGATCGTTTACACCCAGAACTGGATCTCGTGGCTCAAAGATAACGGCATCGTTGACAGCTGGAAAAAGCCGATGGGTCGGACATGAAAGCTGCGAGAATGGGAAGGAACAACCACCTCAGAGATATATGCGCTGATTGGAGTGCTAATATACATGGGCTTACACAAGGAAAGGGCTATCAGAAGCTATTGGCAAGCGCCTCGACCCGGTCACCAACGCCCTGAACACTCATTTATCAAGTTTTGTCAAGGGCAAGGATCACAACCATCGTGAATGGCTTGACGGTCAGCGTGAACGCTACACCATAACTAGCNNTTTAGATAGAAAATCAAGCGCTCATTGATCCTCATGGCCCATCAGTACCTGCGACAAGTTTATGCCGTACGCTAAGTTTCAGCTCCTACATCGGCACCTTCGTCCCTTTGATCACACCAAGATTGATGAGATTGGGCCTCTAGCGAAAGTTTTCCAAGGTGCCAATGAGTTGTCTGAGCACATACAAGCAGTGTCTTTACAGATCTTCACTCCCGGGTCTTCCCTCGCTGTGGATGAGTGTATGGTCCGCTTTACAGGTAAGTCCAACGAGACAACAACTATCAAGGGCAAGCCTATTCCCGTTGGCTTCAAAATCTGGGTTAGTGCCCAGCAGGACTTCTTTATCTGTTGGCTATGGCACATCAAGGACTCAGAGCACGGCGTCATATGTCACACCACATAGGTCATCTACGCAAGGTCGGCCAAGCAAGCGACGCAGGGGCCTGGCCAAGGCCGCGGGGAAGACCCCTGACACAGAAGACCAGCCTGTGTCCCTGAACTCGACCCAGGCCGTCGTCGTTGCCCTGGCAAATATACTGCCAAAAGCGACATATCACGTCTTTGTGGACAACCTTTTCTTGTCGTCAGATCTCTTTCGAAGTCTTCACAACCATGGCCACGGAGCCACAGGCACGGCCGGCATCCATAAGGAATTACTACAGGATAAGACCGAAGACGGCAAGGTCAAGAAGAGCTATGAGTATAAGCAGATCAAGGTGACCACGACCCCTGATAATAAGGTACGAGACTGAGACAACATTTCATGAGAAATCCCTACTAATCTGTCGTTGTGCCGTACCCCTAGGTCAACCAGATCGCTTGGAAAGACAACCGGTTCGTGTTATTTCTGACTACTGTGTTCACCAGCGCCGATGATGAGCGTGTCACACGGAAGAGGAAGAGGCCATCCTCATCTACGTCAGAAGCCAAGCCAATACGCCGCTTTTTTTGGTGACGAAGCCGTCAAGATGGTAAATATCCCGACAGTGGCTGCTGCTTATAACGACGAGATGAATCATGTTGACCGAGGTGATCAGCTACGGTCATATTATGCGTACGATCATCCCCTACGCCGGGGCGCTTGGCAGGCACTTTGCTGGACCTTCCTCCTCGATATGGCCCTCGTCAACAATTATATTGCTCAGCTACACGCCCCTAAGCCAAATTGGAAGATATATAAGACTCACAGAGCATGGCGAGAGTGCATTTATAACGAATTATTCAACGCCTATGGTCATGACAGTCACTTGAGGAAGCGCTACAGACCAGGAGACGAGCGTGACCTTCAAAAGTCCGATTTAAAGAGGGAACACGTTAATCGCGAGGTTAATTATGTCAACCGTCATGTCAAATCAGACTGCCTAGCTTGTCAGGGGTGTCAGCAGGGGCGTGTGCGAGCGAAGGGTCAGGAATGGAATCCTCTTACGGAGGTCAGCGGCAATGAGGAAAAGAAGCAGAAGCGGCCGAGGGTGCGTAATCAGACCTCGTTCGGCTGCCGTATCTATGATGTAGCGATTTGTGATAATCAGCATTGTTGGGACTTATATCACCACCTAATTTGAGTGGGAAATTAAGTACCGTCAATTTTACGCATTTGAATTGGCTACAACCCCTCACCGTGACCTGCTTGGAGGTTTGTATGCACTCAGGAGATAAGGCGCCCTTCGCAGATATGGTAGTATAAGCACGACGAGGCGTACACCTAGTTGCGTTCTTAATTTAAACGGGTGAATATGCGTCCCTACCGCCGACTGACGAAGTCTACTCGCATTTTCCCATCCCGTATAGTATACCTAGCAGCGCATCTCTAAGCTCCTGGGTTATCGATATTTATAACCGTCCTGCTAGGCAATGGCTTTATTTGCCGCGCAATCTCTCCCCGAAGGGTATTGTTACGTTGGCTAAGAAGCGTCACGCCTCGCTAAGCCCGAATGAGACAGAGTTTCTATTTGCAGCCAAGAAGCTTGTGCATCAGCCGCTGCTCATAGAAATGTATATACCCTTGGAGCTGTCAAAATGTCGTCAGTGGTTATCATACTCCACATATTAGGCTGCGATGGCCTCCGTCCAGCACTTGCTGCATAGAAAGCCTTGCCACATATCGCTCCTGCGCCAATTCACCTCCATATTATTCCCCTCAGACTCTGTATGCACGATCAAACGCGCCACGTTTCCATACAAAACGATCTATAGAATAGACTGAAATCTTTTCGACCCCGGCCGTACTATCGAAGTCGCTACGATGGATTACACGTCGGGTCTCATACCCTTGAACCAGGTACATAAGCCGCCGTTCACCATCGAAGCTCCCGGATACGCGAAGGTCCCCGGTGAGACCGTCCCGCGTCGCCATCCCCGAGCCAAGGACGGCCTTATCAACCGTCCCGTCAACGACGTCCACACCGTATTCGATATCGTCCGCCGTAGCGCGCGCATCTACCCCAACCACCGCGCCGTCGGCTCCCGGAAGCTCGTTAAGTTGCACAAGGAGAGGAGGAAGGTCCAGAAGGTCGTTAACGGCGAGATCCAGGAGCTCGAAAAGGAGTGGCAATTATTTGAGCTCTCAAAATTCTCTTACTTGACGTTCAAGGAGTACGAGCAGCTTGCACTTCAGGTCGGCTATGGCTTGCGCAAATTAGGCCTGACATCGAAGCACAAGCTTCACCTCTTCGGCACCACAAGGTATGTTTCTCCTGTGGTTAACCCACGTCGGATTGCGCTCACAATCTCC
>SSHR01000307.1:0-25847 GCA_006518225.1 Fusarium neocosmosporiellum | reverse complement strand
TTAAACCCTATTAAACTAAGTCTACTGGGTTAAGAGGCTCGAGTATTAGGCCTCTATTGTTTTTTATTAACATTTTTTTTAGGCTACTTTGATCCCCTTGACGGTTGGTAGTCTCGAAAATAATAGTAATAGAAATAGAAACCGTCCTACGTCTCAGAAGTTATGGGTGTGCAACATTGGGTGTGGGTAGAAGAGATTGAATTGAGCTACTGAACTAATCCTGTAACGGGGGACAGGCCGGGGGCTTATGTACTGCTACTCTCCCTTAGATGCATAGGAATGTTGGTGTAATGAGCAGGGAGCCCGGGAATGCGTTGAGCCCTCTAGTCTCACCCTGTGGAATGCTCCCTGCACCCCTCATTCCTGCCCCAATTCCAACACTGGCACGTAACACTAGGGTATTACGGTATATATTATAGATCTTTATAGCTTTCCGGATACTTAATTTTAGGTTATTTTAAAGAGCTTAAAGAGTAAGAAGGATATTTGCCTCTATTTAATCGAGAGATCTTAGGTGGTTAAGAATTAATTAATTAATTAAAAAGAGGAGAGGTTAAGGGATTTTTGGCCCACTCGCTTATCTAGCCTACTTACTTATTATATACGTTATTGCGTTTTGATGCTATCATGTATGGACAAGAGTGTCCTTTATTATTGTGGCTGATGGCCTCTTATGGACTCATCATTGAAGACAATAATAACACCATTGACGATGAAAAAAAAAAAAAAAACAAGGCACCAAGGGATTATACGAATCAACCTCCGCCTTTTCTGTATTGGGTAAGAGCCTCTATCCAAGTACTGTATTGAGATACCAGCTTTGATACATGCACGTCTCAACTGATCGGCTAGTACCATCCCCTTGGGTCAGCCAAGACACCAAGGATTTCTAGGTTTCGCCAACAACGTCTAGTAGCTGACATATCGCTTCTTAAAAACCCCGAGACGCCACGGCGTGTTCGATGGGAGAAGCAGAAGAACTAAAAAACTCTAACCTGGAATTGTCGCCTCAGGAGCCTGAGTGGGAGAGGTGCAGCAACGCCATGGCCTCTTCTGTCGATATCCAGAGAGGCTGGTGCGTGGCCCCCGCCACACGAGGGCACTGCTCGGTTGACGGCAAGGATCTGGATCATGCATCTCACTGGTTAGAGCGCTGTGGCTGGATTAAAATTAGGTTCCGGCGTCACCCGCTGCACTGCAACCAACCGTTCACACAGTGGCGCTGCCATGGCGCACAGCGATGCAGTTCATGACTTCCTCGCATCGCGTCTCGAGGCAGAGACGATGATGGCTCTATCCATGACAGGCTCGGAGGCGTTTGGGTCTCGAGGACCCCGACGCGTCACGGTATACGAGCGTGCGTGATGTGGCCGATCCCAATCCTGCGAGGCAACCGATTGGACAGCCTTTATCTCACTCACCGCCAGCTGCGGAGAAATGCACAAAAGGGCATTGCATCGACAGACGCAAAGGCCAATCACTGCAGCCTGGAAGAATTTATGCAAGACGAAACACTGGACAAGGACCCCAGAAAAGGAAGGTCGCACATGAATCACCTCGGAGCTCGAAATATATTCGACACTGGAGCCCCGGGCGAGGCGGAACTTTTGTCCCCACACTGTCCCTCATTGGGCAGTGCGATACAAAGGTCCTCACTATGCGTGCTGCCGACTTTGCCGGCGTTGCTTCGCCCAACGAAAAGTGGTCCAAACATGAGATCTTCATCCCTCTCAACGTGCCGTGATCCGCTGTCGTGACATCAGCTTGCAGATGACGCGAGCGAGATAGATTACATGAGGCATGATTGACGGCCGATATGCACTTCTATAAAGAGCCTCGAGAGTTGACTCGTTCACCTCTTGTCATGATCACGCTGCTATAGCCCTCTCCGCCATGCAGTTCAAGTTGGTTGGTGCTCTTCTTGCCTTTGGGACACTGTCCCAGGCAGCTTTCAACCGGGGTGCCCTGAATGCCTTCAATAAGGAACATCCCCGTCGCTATGATCAGAAGCGCGCCCCTGTTCCCCCCTCTGCCCCAGTTCTGGAGGCCAGAGGAAAGTCCAAGTTCCTCAACAAGAAGACTGAGAAGTTTGTCGTCGATGGATCTGCCATTCCAGAGGTGGCTTTTGACATTGGCGAGTCGTATGCCGGCCTGCTGCCCATCTCTGAGGACCCTGATGAGTCCAGAGAACTGTACTTTTGGTTCTTTCCCAGCACCAATCCTCATGCCGGTGATGAAGTGGTTATCTGGTAAATTCGCCTTGAAAATCTATGAAATAACACGCTAATCATATCTGCAAGGCTCAATGGAGGTCCGGGCTGCAGTTCTCTGAGCGGCTTGTTGACCGAGAACGGCCCTTTTCTCTGGCAAGATGGAACTTTGGCCCCTACTCCAAACTCGTATAGCTGGACAAACCTGTGAGACTATTTCCTCGATGAACAGACTTTTTACAGCCAAAACTGACAAATCAATTCAGGACCAACGTCATTTGGATTGAGCAGCCTGTCGGTGTCGGTTACAGTCAGGGGAAGCCCAACATCACAAACGAGGTCGAGCTTGGGCTTCAGTTTATTGGCTTCTGGCGTAACTTTATCGAGGCATTTGAGCTCCAAGGAGCTACGACTTACATCACTGGAGAATCGTATGCCGGCTACTATGTCCCATACATCGCTGACGCCTTCATTACGGCCAATGACGACACATACTACAAGCTGGGCGGTGTCGCCATCAACGATCCCATCATCGGAGACGGCACCCTGCAGCAACAGGCTGTCATCTATCCATACATTGAGTATTGGCAGAACCTCTTCAACCTCAACCAGACAGCCTTGAACGCCCTTCGGTGGACCCATGAGCACTGCAACTATTCCACCTACATCGATCACTACGGGACTTTCCCACCTCCAAAGGGACCGTTCCCAGTCCTCCCTGACCCATACGCGGATACTTCGGGCAATTACACTTGCGATATTTTCGACTATGCCTACGGCGCTGCCCTTGATTCCAACCCCTGCTTCAACATTTACCACATCACTGACACCTGCCCTCACACTTATGCGCACCTGGGCATCGTGAATGAGGTATGCAACTTCCCTACAGATCCGGGGTACAAATATGCTAACGTGAACTCCCCAGGGCGACTACTCTCCCCCCGGCGCACAGGTCTACTTCAACCGCACAGATGTCAAGAAGGCTCTCAACGCACCGCAGGTTGATTGGTACCAGTGTACTCCCAACAATGTGTTTGGCGATGGTGATCCCAAGTCGAATGCCTCCGACTCTTCTCTTGCGCCAGCGCAGAACGACGTCCTCCGCCGCGTGATCGAACATACCAACAACACCATCATTGGCGTTGGACGCCTTGACTTCCTCTTGCCTCCCAACGGCACACTCTTCGCGCTACAGAATGCTACCTGGAACGGCAAGCAAGGTTTCCAAAAGTATCCCCAAGACAAGGAGTTTTACGTGCCTTTCCACCCGGAGTACAATGGTGGGAGACTGAGCGAAGCGGGCACTGTTGGACAATGGGGACATGAGCGTGGTCTGACCTACTACGAGGTCCAGTTGGCGGGCCACGAGCTGCCTGGATACACCGCAGGAGCCGGTTACCGGGTGTTGGAGTTGTTGCTGGGACGAATCAAGAACTTGGGCACCATTGAGAACTTCACCACACAAAAGGGACATTTCCAGGGCAAGGCAACGTCCGGCCTTCGCCCCCCTGCGAACCCTCTGCACATTTTATGGGCACATGGTTACTAATGGATAGTCGGTTGATATGAAGAGAGATGAGATAGATGACATTGAGATGTGGGCGACAGGACGAATCCATGTAGCAAGAATTTGATTAGATCTGATTCGACTGAAAGAATGATAAACCTTGTTCGTATACTTGGGCCTCAGGATTATCGGGGGGGTCTGAGCGAATAGCATCAACGGTAGTGTCATTGGGTCTAACCCTTGCAGCAAGTCGTAAGGCCGTATCAGACTTGAGGCTTTCGTCCATAGACCGAACGGCTATCAATCAATGAGCAATGATTAAGAAGGCTCGGGGGATTATGCACATACACCTGTGAGTAGGCATGGATGTCTGGGTTATTCAAGTCTTTTCTCGCATCCATGAGGAAGACACTGACCTCCTCGCCCGACCATCCTAGGACTCGCGTGAACGGTGCGAGTGTAGCAGGCTCGAGAACCTGGCTTGCGTTTTGGTTGTTCTACGCCCTAGGCTCTTTGTACTTCTTCTCCTTGGGCCATCGGTTTATCGGCCACTTGAACCGGGTTTCGACAACCTCGGTGAATCCAACCTGTTTCATGATCGCCGCAAGTTGGTCGGTTGGTTGGAATGATCGGCCCAGTTTTACAGCTGCCTCTCCGAGGAGAGTGCACCATCTAGACAGTGCGTGGTCATCGGACAGCGTGCCATCATCAGACGCGTAAAAGCCATCCATCTCTTGTAGCTCAAGGTAACCACCCGGGGTAAGGTTCCTAATTAGGTCAGTATGGCACATCAAAAACACCAGACTAGAATGAGTGCTTACTGGAACATTTTTTGCAAATACTCGGTCCAGTTTTGAATGCTAAAGTTCATCATTCGACTGTGAATATAATCAAAGGGTTCGGAGTAGTTCCATTCCTCATCAGTATCGTCAACGACAAATTGAACGTTTGGGGGAACGCTGGTTTATATGTCAGCTGTAGAGAAGAATAGAGGCAAGAGGCCACCTTACAAGCTCGGCTGGATAGGAGACAAGTCGACTCCAATGATCTATGCGTTTGGAAATTATCAGTTGTGTCACTCCCCGGGTCGAGCTCTGGGACGGGTCCGTCCACGTACCTCGGCCTCAGGATGCTCATCGCCAAAATCGATTGCCCAGAGTCCTGTGCCTGTTCCTAGGTCAAGGACCCGTGCAGGCTTAGCATCGGGAAGATTTGGAGGCGAGAGGCCCAGCTTGTTATCAAAAGTCAGGAGAAACATATGATGTTGGAGGTCTAGATAGAGTCTCAGCGTGCCATCTTTCCAACAGGGGATGCCGGAGCATGAGAATACCTAGCCTCTCATTCTCCAGCTCGTCATTTGGAAGGTCGTATTCTGAGATTGGTGATGGCGTAGTTAGATTCAACCGTACAGTTCGTAACTGCTGTAAGTAGCTTACTTCCATCCTTGTATCTATGATAGGTTCTTCCGTTCTCTTGTCGGTAGTCGATGATGGAGCTTCTCAGACTTTCGGTCGACGACGTCGTATCCTGCCACCCAAGCCCGTGTCAATGGAACCAAGCTCAATAAAACTTCATAAAAACGGCGAGAAGAATTTATGCCTACATCTCCCAACGCAGAGTTCTGTTCGTATGCCACCTAGGTTCAAGGTTAGATCTTGTTCATCCGATGCCAACAGGGTGAACTGAACATCATCAGGAGCGTGAATCGAGTTTCTTCCTGTCATCTCCATTGACTTGAGCACTGGTTATGTCCAGGTACGGGCGTTGTATTGGTTGGATGTTCAAATAGGATACGGCATCGAGCTGTGTCGAGCCACAATATGCCTCATCTAGAAAATGGGCGACAACCAGTTTTAATACCCGAGGTGCTTAGCATCACGCTGCAATCCGGGCCAATCACGTTCCAAGGGGCTTTTGTTCTCTCTTTTCTCATCAGATGCTTTGCAAGGATGCTGGACCAACAATCACTTCACCCAAGCTCTCGGTTGGCTGCCAAGTGACCCCGATCGCCGCCTTGTTGGCACTTGTCAAAGGGGGCCGATGCACGCATTGAGCGAGGCAGTGAACTGTACAATATATAACAGCGGATTATATCAGTTCTCTAAACACCAAACCCTACACTCTTTCTCCCCATTGCTACTTGCAGGCACCACGGCAACTCTCACTGCCTTTGCCTTCCGAGTCCTAGGAGTGAATTGGCTCCCGAAAGCCTGTTTGCCCCTCGTCTTTCTCCTTAGTGGGGCTCAAGTGTCCATCGCTCTCGCTCGTACCTTGGCTGTGTGTTTACTCGCAGACATAGACTTCCAAGTCCGTAGATGTTTCACTGCCCATATCAACATCCTTCTTCGGGCCCTTGACCGCGAAAGTTGCCCTTGCCCTTGTGTGCCCCTGCGTTGTGGCTGGGAATCAAAGTTCCTTGAACCACTCCCTCCATCTTGTCGCTTGAATCGGGATTCGTGTGAAGTTCGCCGTTTGATCCAGTGCTGTTGCCCTGCGAGGCAGTAGCCCCCTCGCTTCGTCGTTCTATGTCATCTTTGTCCTTGCTCTTGCTCTTGCCCTTCTTCGTCTTCTTATTTTTCGTGTTGTTGTTGTTGTTGTTGTTGTTGTTGTTGCAAAAGCCGTTGACCTTCTTGTTGCTGGGCTCAGACTTGGGAGCCTGCTCCTTTGGCCCTTTTCCCCAGATGCGGCCTTCTCCTGAGACGTGATACCCTCACTACCTTCTGCCCGTTCCCTGATTTTGTCCTTTGCTAATGTGGCCTTCTTGCCAGTCTTCTTCCTCCTCCTCCTCTTCTTCTTCTCGGTGTTGGTTGTATCAGAACCCGACTCTGAAACTGGAACTTGGGATTTTTCACCTCCCTGGGAATTGATGATCGTGTAGTCGATCATATCCGTGTCTGTGTCTGTGTCCGTGGTGGGCTGGAATGCTGCAACAGGCTCACCATTTCCGTGATGACCTTGAGCCAGGGTATTCTCATGCGAAGCAGCAATTTCTGTGTCCATCATACCCATGTCTTCCTCCAACGAAGCAGCGGACTCTGTGTTCACCATACTCGTGTCTCCCAACGTGTCAGGCGTGCCAGAGAGTGGCTCGTTCGCGGCACGCTTGCTTGTAGTGGTTGTGGAAGCTGTGACTGGGGTATAGAACTGAAGGATTGAGGTTTGCCGTGGATCGTTACATTCAAGTGTGGACTTGGGAGGCCTGCCTCGTGACTTCTTGGAGGTTGTCTGCTTATTCACCGTGCTTGAAGAAGGGGTGTTCGGAGCGGGAGCCTTTGGAGTAGGAGCCTTCTGAGCGGGAGCTTTGTCTGAGGACTTGCTACTTGGGGGCAGGAGTGATGGTTGGGGTGGGAGTGACGGCTGAGTTCAAGGTGTTTGTCGTAGAGGGAGTGGTGCTCGTGGGAGTAGGTTCCGATGTTGGAGATCCTTTTTGGCGCTTCTGAGGCTCTTGCTCGGTGGTGTCGGGCCCTGGATTGGCCTGTTTCTTCGAAGCTGAGGATGGGTTCTCGGAGTTCACCCAGCGCGCCCAGAAAGGGCCAACTTTGCGATGGTAGCTGGCCTTGGAGTGCTCTCTCTGTGATCCTTTGTCTGTGCAACGATGCTCCCAGGCTGCATGGGGCCCAGGCAATTGCAACACAGGAGCTTGTCACCTGACTGACAACTGGCAGTGATATGTTGTCCCGAGCAACGTCCGCATCGAGGCTGGCCAAATCCGCAGACTTCATAGAAGTGACCGGGCGTGTTACATGTGTAACAGAACATTGGGGTGCCTTGTCGGGGCCGAAAACCGGAGAGCGAGGCTTGGGTATGATTCGGATGCTTTTGATTTGTAGATAGGGTCCACCGCGCTTGTGGAGGAGCATCAGAATACCATGTTCTCCTAGGGTCTTCACCAGCTGGTAATCGCATTCTAATATGAGCATGACTCGAACGTCCAAGCACTCGTGTTCGTAGAGTTCCGGGGCCGCAGGCAGTCTTAGGCTGAGTTCCTCCAAGCGGGCATCAAGGTTCCTTAAATGGTCGAGGATAGCTTGCATCACTCTCTGCTCGTACAGACCAGAGAACTCCGCGACCTCTTCGGTAGGGACAGAGATGTGCCGGGACCTGTTGCAGCGAGGATAGGGCTCATTGTTTGCCGTACTCGATGCAGTTAGACGGGCGGACATTGTGAGACGGAGGGAGGAGGGAGGGAGGTTTAAAGAAAGACGAATGTGTGTGATAGTTGCGATTGGCAATCAAGAGGGATGAACGAGATAGCTTAGAGAATTGTCCTCTAGTCACGGTGCGCAGGAGCCATATTTAAGTCTTTCCAGTGTCTTCAGTCCCGCAACGTGAGCAAAATACCGACATCATAGACGAGGCAACATGCTCCTACCTTTACCAAACCAGGGAGCAAGGCCTCCCAGTGGCTTGTTCAAAACACAGTAACTTTGTGTCATAGCTCTTACGAGATTTGAAACCTTCCTGGGAGATAGCCAGGCAATCACTTCACTGTACCTGTCGTGGCGACAGCACCGTTGAGGTTGGCAATCTGGGGCACCCCAAGCGAGATACACTCTTCGACGAATAGAAGAACATTAGCGGAATGTGAGTGTCTTGGAAATCACGGAATTAGGCAAAAGATACGGTGTAGAAGGGGAGAAATATGGCCTACATGCCTGTTCATCGGTCGAGGAATTGGCGAGCCTGGAAAAAGGAATTGGTGAGCTTGGAAAAATTGAATCTCAACTTAGCTGATGCCATGGCAACTTGGCTAATGCCATGGCAACTTGACTAATGGCATGCAGTCTCTCGGTTTGCCTAGCAAGATAGTCAACATGAGCATTCATACGGGCATGAGAGGAAGCGTGGGGAAATCAGACTGAATCATGGGTTTCATTAGAGAGCGGCCCCAGACTTGAGATGTTGAATGGAGAAGACCAGGGCGGAAATTAGCCGCCCAAGTCTCGGTGATATCGGCAACCTGAAAGGCAACTTGTACTACTGCTGACTGGGAGTGTATACGATAAAGGTGAGGAGAGTCGCTGTTCTGGCCATGATCCCAAACTTTTCCAAATATCAGCATCTCTTACGTCGACAAACATATCGCTTCTCTATGACCACCTGTTCTACCTGGCAAGCAAGACTCCTACTCAGCCGACTCTTGTATTCCACCCCACCCTACGGCTCTTCCTTCGCGGCGACTGCCCTGAAATCGTCGTTTGGCAGGGCAGTCGCCGTAACGCCTTTCTTCTTTCAGCTCAGAGTCCAGTCTGGCGTCGAGCAGCTTGAGAGCCTGTCAAGATGGCTAGACACAAGGGCCGCAAACGAGCCTCGAAGCAGACAAGGTTGAAGGACCACGAGGTGCAGGCTATGTGAGACTCCAGCCTGGCCATTCTGCAAGCCAACGTTAAGAGATGTTCCAGGCGACTGGGCCACATCTTTCAACACGCATTGAACACAACGGGGCGCGTTCCTGACATCGTCGCGGTTCAGGATCCTCCTTTGAACCTCCCGTGGAAAGCCTGTTACCCCTACGAAGTGGACTTCCGTCCCGAGAGACCGCTTCTCGAGAGCGACAATCCTGATGAGGAAAAGGATGCCAGCAAGCATGTCCCTCTGGCTATGGTGTGCTTCTACGTTCACAAATCTATCCCAAAGGAAAGATGGAATGTGATATACCATGAGAACGGCAACAAGAACCTGGCTGCCACGCTACACCTATCAAACCCCGCGGGCCAGGTGGCCATTCACAACATCTACAACCTGGACAGGGGCGCAAATATTGGCCAATTCATTGAGGACACGGCAGCTTCTCGGCGCGACATCATCGTGGGTGACTTCAACCTTCACCATCAGCAGTGGGCTGGTCGGCTCTTCAAGCCAGAGTCTAACTGCCCCAAGGCCAATCGCCTACATGATGGCATGCGTGCAGCCAAGATGCAATGCGTCACGAAGCCTGGGACGGTCACGTACACGCGTGGAAAGAAGGTTGATAAGACGGCGTCATCCATTGACCTTACATTCATCAGTGAGGAAATGGCCCCTCGTTTGTTGAGCTGCTCCGTCAAAATGATTGCCTCTTGGGACGAGTCGGACCATCGTCCGGTCCAAACGTCGTTGGACATCGGGGTTTTTAGAGACGAGACAAAACGTTTCCTCTAGAAGAAGACCCCGAAGCAACGGTACCTCACCGCCATGGCCGATGCCTTGAGACAACTTCAGTGCTCGGAGCTCAAGACGCGTGAGCAACTCGATGCAGACGCCGCCGCAATCCGCGATATCGTCTTGCGCATTATACAAGAATGCGTGCCGACACGTTTAGCATTCCCAGCGAAACCAGTTCGGCCCCCGAGCGCTGCCGCGCGATCCGTGCTGCAAAACGAAGGGCTGCCCACAGTCGCGTCCAACCCGCGAAAGGGTCGCGGATGGACCCGGTTCTGGAAACGATGGACTAGCAAAGTTATCGGAGATGAACGCAAGGAGAGGACCGAAAGCTGGCGTCGTTTCGTGCCTGACAGGGCCAAAAACACACGTGGTGTGTATCAGTTGGCCAGGCTGGCCAAGCGAGTGTGTCAACCCAAAGACAAGGCTCGCATCCCGACCTTGGAGTCCAACGGTGTTACCTACTCGACTGAAGATGAGAAGGGATTCTGTTTGAGGAATAGCATGTGGCCTGAAACCAGCGATGGCGAGTCCGCGCCCGACCTTCAACCTCCCGACATGGGCCTGTCTTTGCTGGAGTACCAAGCCGACCAATCCTTGGAGGAAGAGGAAGTGGACCGGATTATCCGGAACTTGCCAACTGGAAAGGCCGCAGGAGACGATGGGATCGCCAACGAAGCTCTCAAGATGGCCCGCGTCTCGCTCGTCCCCGTCCTCACCAAACTCTTCCAAGCCTGCCTTAACCTCTCTCACCACCCCGACATCTTTAAACACGCCATCACTGTCATCCTCCCGAAAGAAGGCAAGGATAAGTATTCCGAGCCAAAGAGCTGGCGACCCATTGCGCTCTTACCGTCTCTCGGGAAGTTGTTGGAGAAGATCATGGCTGATCGTCTCAAGGGTCTAGCCATGAAACACAACCTCCTCCCCGGTTCGCAGTACGGTGCTGCTGGAAAGTCAACCTCCCACGCCGTTCGGGACCTCCTCCACCCTGTCTACCAAGCTTGGACAAGGAGGACTAGGAGGAGATTCAGGAGGAATATGGTGAGGATACTGAGAAAAGCGACCTTGATGGGTCTCGACATCTCCAGCGCCTTTGACAATATTGCACGGGCGAAGCTCCTCGAAATATTGATCCAGAAGCGCTTGCCCAGATGGATGGTCATGTTCGTCTGGTCGTTTCTTTCCAACCGCAGCACGGTCTTGAAGATGCCCGGCAGCACTACCGACCCGTTCTTTGTGAATATTGGCATCCCGCAGGGGTCCCGTACGCAGCCTACCTCTCTTTCCTATGCCACACATTAGCTAACAAGAGTGCAGCACTTTCACCCATTCTGTTCCTCTTCTTCGCGGCACCTATTCTCGAGCAGATCAACAAGACAACCAATAACAGCGTCACCATTTACGCATTCGCCTATGTTGATGACACCTACCTGTTGGCAGTTTCGAACTCCTACGAAGACAACTGCAAAAGGCTGGAAGAGTTCCACAATGACATCCTCAGCTGGGCTGGGCCAGCCGGTGTTGCATTTTCGCCACACAAGTACAACGTGATGCACTTCAAGCACCCCAGGAGCAAGGAGCCTAACTGTCAACTTCTTCCCAAGATCCCTGGACTCGACAACCCAAAACAGTGCCTCAAAACCAAGATGAAGATTCTTGGAGTCACCGTGAACCACCAACTGAGGTGGGATGACCACATTGAACAGGCAAGTCGCTGTCTAGCTGTATGTGATCGCCTTTGAGCTGAGGGCCTATCCTAGATCGAGAAGAAGGTCAAGAAGCAGTTGAAATACCAGCGGCGCATATCAGGAAGCATCTGGGGCCTAAACCTCGAAGCTGCTAGACGGATCTACCTGAGCAAGATCCGTCCTACCATCTCTTATGCTTGTGTTGCATGGTTTGTCTTCAGCCCCAACCAGAGGCTGAACTGGGCATTGAACTGCGACAACATCAGACGACTTGAGCGACTACAGTACGATTGCCTCAAGAAGGTTTCTGGTGCACTTGGCAACTGCTCCGCCCGCGTTCTTGAGAAAGAACTCAACATCGAGAGCATCCGTGTCTTTCTCTACAGACTCATGCTAGCTCACCGGGCCAAGTCACTGGAAGTGCTGGGTCGGCCGCCATATGTTATCCCCGTTCATGTGTCCCCCAAGTCTTCAAACTTGGCCGCTCATCCATGTCAACTCCTTGACCGGGAAGCACAAGATCTATGTTGCAGGGCTTGGCAGCAAGTTGCGCAAAATCTGGGCGGCGATGCAAAGAAGTTGGCGGCCAAGTGGCTTGACCCAAAGACGCGGAAAGAAGCCATCAACAAGTGCGCGAAGCAAAACGCTGCCAAAAGAAGCGCTGAACTCTGGGACGACTACCGCCAGGACCGGGCAATGAGGCATCCACAGCGTCATTTTCCTCGAGCCCTGGTTGAAGGTTGGGATCCCAAGAGCTTCCAATATTATAAGGGCTTGACTCGTGCTCAAAGCACCATGCTGCTCCAATGCAGGACAGAGTTTATTGGGCTGAACCACTTTCTGCATGGGAGAACGGTATGCATCTTTCACTGGAGGAGGAAAACACCTGTAGCTGACCTTGTCTTCTTAGCTGGCGAATTCCGCCGCCTGCTCATGCGGACACCCCAAACAAACCGTCTTCCACATGTTTGTGCAATGCGCAGACTTGAGGGCCGCGAGGACTCAACTGAGATCAAGGCTAGGACACACCGACTTCAAGAGGTTGATGACAGAACAGGGTGCTGTCGTGTCTGGCTTCTCAAGCTAAGCTTACCTTAGCAGCTTCACCTCCAGCTACTTGGTCAGTTCATGACCAGTATGATCTACCCCCATAGCTCCAACTAAATGTTGTGTTGCTGACCAAGGCCAAGCAGCGTTGTCTCTTTGACCGGTCCCATCACGCTCATTGAGTCCCCGCCCCTTTGCTGCTCTATTTACATCTAACTAACTTCTATAGTCACGAGAAGTGAACGGCGCTGACGCCGAGAACCAGCTTCATGAGCCATCCGTGGTACGGTTGGTAAGTAACAGACCAAAACTGGGAAGTACAATTCTGAAACTGAAATCCAGGCTTGATGCTTGGCTGTTGAGAGCTTCAAGGAATTGCTCTTCAGGCCGGTTAAGGGACTGGCCTTGTTCAACCTTGTGTTGAAAGCTCTCTAGTCTAGAGAGCTCTTCTTTGACCCAGTCGAATCGACCGTCATGGTTATCCTCGTCTGGAAAGAGGCCTGGCAGAAGGAGGATCTTGCAGCCGAAGATCGCCAGTGGTAAGTATGTTTAATGTTCGCCCTTGGCCTAAGCTGATATCTCTAATTAATAGCGATCTTTTGGTTGTCGTTTTTCGGCCACTTGCTCCATCCGATGCCGTCGAAAGCTTCATTAGAAGCTGTTTCCTTTAGCTCTCCATAGAGCTGATCATCTAGGCCGGCAATGACTTCGGCAAGGATAACCTCATCATAGAGGAGTTCATCCCGATAGGCGTTGGCCGCGCTGCTTTGATCGCCTGGTTGAAGGTCTTTGCGGAAAGGTATCCATTCCTTATTCCGGTAGCTTATAAATAAGCAAATACTTATAATAGATAAAACGCAGACATCGCGATGCGGCTGAGTGGTTGACTTGTTGGTGGTTGTGGTTGTGGTTGCACCTCCCCCAATGATGACGATGGAAGCGGCAAGTCTATGATTTCAACCTACATGCTTCTGATCATGGTTAATATTGACAGTTAGCGATCCGTAAAGATTCTGACCTCTTCAGCTGGTCAAGAAACACAAGGGCGATCGGAAGGTTGACGTTGGAGGGGAGAGTCGCTCCATGAAGGGGTTAGTATATGGCGCCCATCCTATTTGCAAACATGAACGCTGATATCTAACCCTTTTGCAAGGATTTTAACCTCTTCAGCTGGTCAAGAGGCAAGCTGTTCATCATGAACAGAGCTGTTTTCAGCGCGTCATTGAAGCTATCGATGATGATGCAAGTAAACCTTATTGACATGAGTGAACCGAGCCATCAGGCTTCGGGTATGAAGCCTTTACTGTTGAACTTATTGAGACTTTGATTGTGATACTTTGATCCCCATTTTGGGTGGCATAAAGTAAAGACATAATAAATTATGATACCCCCGCAGCATGCCCAATTCACCTATAAAACCCCCTGTCCCCCACCAGGTTGCACCCAGCCACTGACACGAAGGCCAAGCACCTCCACGAAGATCAACACCATGGGGAACCTCGTCACCCTTCCCTTCGAGTTACGGGCGCGGATCTTCCAGTACTACTTCAAAGTCGATGGCGGATACGTTTTCAATGCCGAATCCGAGAAGCTTACTACTGCCGATAGCAGCCCTATCGACCTCTCCCTCATGTACACCTGCCGCTCGGTTGCCGACGACACTAAGAACATGCCGCTCGCTGTCAATACTGTCACCTTCTCTACATTTTACCGCGAAGACTGGAGAGGACTGGCTGGTTGCTTCAATTACGTGTGGACCTACTACAGCTTGCTGGAGGCGGATTTGGTGGTACGCCTCGCTCGATTCATGACTCCCGATATGTACTCAGCTTGCCCTAAAATTCCCGACACTTGTGCCACAGCTTCAAAAGGAGTCAAGGCGCCACGAAGAATGTCTGGCCCAGTATGAATCTGGCGGAGGTGTCCGCGATGATCCTTCCGAGGGAAGTTATCCGTGGCGACATGGGCGAACAGCACCGAGCTGGAACTTTGGGACCAGGCGTCTGAGGCTGGAACGCTCAAGCCATAATTATCGTGGACTCGGATCAATTGCCGATAGTTCGCGTGGCCATCCTCTGCGAAACGATTGGGTTGGGGGCTCCTGGGCGATTCAAGGGGCCATGTCTTATTGCTTACGACTCCTCTCGGAAAAGGAACCCAGCGAATTTGCCAGATTGGTCTATGGGGCTCTTCCAGAATGGGCCGGCGCCTATCCGGCCCATGAGCTTCTTGATCTCCGTTTTGAGCCCTAGGCTATTCCCTCACCGTCAGAGGTAGCGAAGGCGACGAGCCGCTTCAAGGCTGATAACGCTTGGAAGCTCCTGGAGTCGTGGTATTACACACCACCTACTGGGCAGTACGATCCATCGCACACACCAAGAGGTGTTCGATGCCGAGAAAAGATTCGGTTTTCGGCTGCGGCCAGCGCCATTCGTTTTCTTCAGCGCCTGCCTATCCACCAGCGCGTTCAAATCCGGAACGTAGTGTTGCACGAGGATCACCCATCCGTGGGCACTCCATCAACTCATGTTCAAGGCTTGGCCCCTTTTTTCAAGGAAAATCCACGACTACGGGTCCAGCACCGTGTAAGTATGCTAGGTTGCATAGAGGGAAGGCTTGGTGATCCGCAAGACGCAGCACAGTTCTTGCAAGAACAGAAAGATGGTAGGACTGAAGACCCCAGGAGCGTGGATCTCATGCATTTCCCTTCGAGATTGGCTGAGTGGCTGATTGACGCCATGGCTGCGGCCGATGTGGGCATCCCCCCAAAGTCCTTCATCTTCATCTTGGAAGCAGGTCCGCACGCCGACTTCTGCACCGACCTATTTCAGCAGGCCATTCACCGGGATATTGCCTGGTACAAGGCGAACAGGGCATGCCTTGAGCGTGGCTTGATAGTGTACCCGCCAGTCAAAAGAAGGCGCCGCTTTCTCGATGAGGGATTGGAGGAAGCCATCGAGCACTTGTTGAACCAGACCTCGTTTCTCCGAAGTGATTTCAACCCGGGTCATCCATGGAACTTTGAAAACCTGGTAGAGGAGACAAAACACCTGGGTCCCTTTCACTGGGAAGTGAAATGGGCCTGTCGCGAACCTCAGGCTTTGGACAAGCCTCCTGAAGTAGACACTGCAAGAATGTACTCCGACAACTACGAGATCCAGACCGAAAGTGACTTTCTCTAGACCCAGACTATGCAGTGTCTCCCGACATGTCGTTTCTTCCCCAACTTGCGCGGCTCGAAGAGGCGGTCGCTGGTGCTGAATGAGAGCCTATGAACCAAAGCACTGATTAATGGACTACTTGTCATTCTGTATACGTGTGGGCCTTTGCTGTCGCAGATCTTATTCCGTGAATTAGTACTTTTGCCAACCCCTGTTTTCATTCCCTCGTACCCCTTTAGTGTTGCCATAGCCACTATCGTTGTCCTTGTCGACGAGGTTGCCACGACGGACTCCTATCCTATCAAATTTGATAATGGCGTTTTGCGCTCGGATTTGACCCCAAGATGTCTTGATAAATTTCTTCTTTGGTGTCTTGGCAGATGCCTTCCCCTTCCCCTGGAACTCAATTGTCATTATTGAGCGAAACGGAATGATTCAGCGAGACCCCCGGCTGCATTCTACTGCTGGGGCTGCTGGCCACCCATTTCGACATCGCAGACACTTCACAAATTATGGAGCCAGTAGATGACAGACGTCCCTTTGTTGAAACTTGAACCAGGCGGGCGAGGCCCTACCTACTGGTAAGCCAATGGCAGCCCCAGCCAATCCACATTCCTTCCAGTCAAGGTTGTCATAGAGAGCTGGTGTGACCTCGGCACTATCCAATGAACCAACCATGGAGTGTTTCTGATCTGATTTCATATCACCGGCCAATGACATGCAAGCCCATGGCCCTGTGCACACAGGTCGACGGTTGGTCGTTGGAGAACGATTCTTTGCCGTCTTTGTCCAAATTCTTGGTCAATTATAGTCCAGTCATATTCTTAGTACTTTAGTCGCAAAACACGCTGTCGGAATTGAGAGAACCCTACGCAGTAGCACAAGGCGCCAATGATCCCTGTGACCTCTCCAAGAGACGCCATCAGCCACAATGCTTTCACTGCCAGGATGTCCCAATGGTCACTATAAATAAGGGGGGTCCAAACAGAAATATTTATTGAAGAGGGGAGAGATATGATCGCCGGTATTCTTTACGATCACAATCCAAGCTATCTGGCTTAGAGCAGGTCAGAGCTCTTCTGCTTCTGAGGTCCTTCCTTGGCGGACTCCTGCTCCTTCTTCTCCCCGTCGAGGGGCTTATCTAGTCCCAGACGGTGCCGGGTAGTGTAAGTAGCAATTGTACCAACAGGGTCAGCCTCGGTGATGAGCTCCTTGCGACGGGTGTCAACTAGCAAGCGAATGAGATCTGGGCGCATGTAGTGCCCAGCAAAGTCGGCCAGGACCTTTGTCAGATGGGTTTCGTTGAGATCAATGTCGACGAAGAGCAAGCCATCAAAATCCTTGTCTGGCTTGACGACCAGGCTTCCATCGGGTCTGTAGATACGCGCATGCCCATTGTAGACGGATGGGTCGGTTTCAGGCTCGACTCCCTCGGGGGTGTTCTTCTTGAGCCCTTCGACAGAAAGACGCTGGAAGGGTGCAAGAGTCCAGGCGCCAGTCTCGATGGCATACTCGGGGGTTACCAGGTCCGAGGCTGGATCAGCGTAGTTGGTTGCTGGGTCTGGCGCCACCTGGCGCTCGCGACCTGGGTAGACAGGCCAGGCAGCTACGTGAACCTGCTCTCCGCAAGACACATTGAGCGACTTGAGGAACGGGTTCATGTTCTCCCAACAGTTGAGCTGACCCACACGGCCGATATCAGTTTCCGACACCGACATGAAGGTGTCACCGGCACCATCGCCGTACACCAGCTTCTCCACGTGAGTGGGCTTGATCTTGCGGCGATGGTTTACCACAGATCCATCCGGCCCGATCAATACCTGAGCCAGGTACAGCGTGGCATGGTCAATCTCGGAGAATCCAAGGGACACGTAGATCTGATTGTCACGAGCAGCGCGACGGATCCGGCGCATCTCTTCCGAGTCAACTGCAAGCGAGTTCTCGCGATACTTCTTGAGCATTGGCAGTGACTGAAGATATGTCACCTTCCACATCCAGTAAGGATATCCGGGGATCCCTATACGATGGTCGTTGTTAGATGAATCTTTTTATCCAAGTTCCGAGATCAGGAGCGCACTTACAGACTTCAGGGAAGGCAACCAGCTTGCACCCCGCCTGTCCAGCCTCATTGATGAAGTCGATTGTCTTTACAACGCCAGCCTCGAGATCGAACCACTGGCTACATTAGCAACAGTCATTTACCATATTTTGGGTACTCATACACCTGGCTCGGATGTGACGGCGGCCGCCTTGTACTTTGTGATGGGCATGTTAACGATTGAGAGTGCAGTTTGATGAATGAGGAAGGGCTTTGTTTGTTGCGTTTGTCTGTGAGATGGAAGATAGAAATTCGAGAGGGAGATGGGGGATATTTATAATCTCTTCCCAGGCGTGTAACGTAGTTCAAAGCAACTCGTCCATCTCCTCGCTCGCTTGCGGGCGTACACTCTGCCCAGAAATCCACGTCTTCCGGACTGCTCCGACCACAGACCATGACGGCTGAGCGGGTTCAGACAGCATGTTCTCATGATCAATCTGTGACTAAAACGCAACTGCGTTGCGGGATCAAGAACATGATGAGACGGAGCCTGGACCAATGGTAGGAGCAAGTTGTAAAGTTTTCAGGGATCATGATGGCGAGAAAAGCCCGAGAAGATAGTTGTTGAGCCTCAGCGAGAGATTACAGGGTCCTAGAGCGGGATGTGTCGTGCGGCCCGCAGAGTGGTGTCTTGGAGGTCCAGGCTGGGTGTCCATTTGGCGATGCCGCAGCGGGCCGCAGCGGGCCGCAAACTTATTACTGCCGTGTCATTGCGGCCATTGTGAAGCCGTCATCGTGTCCATGGAGTGAATAATGGACGTATCAAGCAGAATCTCGCCATGGATAGGCCCCGTGTCCTGTTCGGATTCTGAAGCCATGCTCGCAAATATGCAATGCGCCTCAGCAAGTTAGGTACGATACTCGGACAAGTCTCGGATGTCTTGTTTGAGGTTGAGATGGCAGGGGTGTTTGTCGTCTCTTACATGGGCCCCGAAGGGAGCCTGCTCCGACAGTGTTTGTTCAGTCAAGATGTCACTTGGGCTGCTCTTCTGTGAAGCTCTGGTCTCAAATGTGTGGGAATATCAACGGAAGCTCCAAAATTGGCAGAAGTGACACATCTAAACACCCAAATCTCTTGCGCATCCTTCACCCCGTCCACGACAGTATTAAACTCCCTGAGCCGTCTAATATCTCAACTCAAATGCCTCTCCCACTCTCCATACAGCCACCATTCTCTTTCTTCATCCGTACTACTCCCTCAGATCACCAGGGGTCGGCTGGTCGCTGATTTCTTGAAGAATCTTTGCATCTCCCTGCTTGCCTTCGGCTGTTTTCAGAACCTCGATGAGTTGCTTCGCTCCAGCACGCCAATCGTGGGATCCATGAAGAATCTCGGCGTCGCCCTCAAGAATCTGCTTGGAAGAAACGTTGGATCCGTAGAAATCGGCGTTGGTGTCACGCCTCTCCTTGATGACTGTCCCATCCACAGTCAAACCACCATAAAGACCCCTAGATTTGGTGTATGTCCAAACTGGCTTGATCTCTTTCACATTGGCGGTACCACCAATCGGCCCAGCTGCCAGGGCGACGGCGCCGCCGAGGCTCATTTCGGACGTCTTGTACGAGTCCACGGCAGCTTGTGTGTTGAGCACACACACGCAATCGTAAACATCAAGGCCATAAACAAGGCCGATGCTACCACTCCGCACCGAAAAGGCAGAAGGCGGTGACCAGGTTCCATCGGGAAGACGGGCGACGACAATTCCGGAACCGCCGGCGCCTGCAAGGTACATGCCAGCACGGAAGCCAGTAAAGATTGCGAGCCCCTGTGCGCCTGCGATGACTTCCGAAGGAATCTTGGCCTTTTCTACCCAGTTGTTAGTCGTTACATCATTGAACATTACCAAGTGCTAGTGAAAACATACCAACAAATGACTTGAGTATTTGGGCCGCCTTGTCGCATTCGTGACGAATGTCTGCCGCCTTGAAGAAGCCCATGTTTGGAATATATGGTGAAGTTGAGGTGCAAGATATCTCGATGGAATGTAACAAAGATTATGAACCGAGTGCCAAGTTGAGTTGCTTGCTGAAAAGGAGTGCGTAGAATTGAAGTTGCTTGGGAAAGGCGATATACTTATATTCCCCTCAAAGAAGGGTCTACCACATATGAAGCACTGCGCCGGTATCTCTTATTCTTCACTCACCAATAGCCAGCGTTTCACAGCCTCGAAGGTATCAAACGAGCGTACTTGACATGTTGCGGCTGACAGCTGCGGCCAATCATGACCTACAAAAGTTGACAAATACCGGTCGCAAGGCATTGAGGGGCGTATCCAAAGCGTATTGGAGCGTATTTGCCCTGAAGCCCCAGCCTTACCGCTCTTGGATGCATCAGCCACTGACAAAAAACGCTACGAAATTTTGTCGCTTTACGACGCAGTGGCTCAGACTTGCTTCTGGGCGAAGGCATGACAAATCCATACGCCGTATTTAGTGGCTGCGCCTCCTCTTTATTACCGTTTTTCTCGGGCGTTTCCCTGGTCGTCACCTCTAGCGTGAATGTGTTGCCTACCTACCCTAAACAAGCTGCTGTCTTTTTGAGATTGGCCACTGACTACCTATTATGAAGGGAAAAGGGTTACAGTACCCATCCGTTTCGAGAAGGGAAAGGAGGGCCATATTGAGATATTCCGCCATGTACTCGCTGCAGATTCGCGTCCGTAGCGTTATCAACTCGGTTGCCATCTTACAAAAGTGATGCATTCTAAAGCCTCTTATTTTGCCCCTACCAGAACACGCGCAACCCCGGCCATCGCTTACACTAAGCAAAAGAGAAGAATATCATGCATTGTCTAATATCATGCCCTGCTTCTTATCAAGGCACGTGTTCCTCATTCCATTCCATCGCTCGAGAATCCCCATGAACTGTCACCCTATCTTACTCTGACTGTGGCAGACTGTCAGATCGTTCATCTTTTAGATGAGGGAGGGTTGGTGGGACCTGAAACGTTCTGCGAGGGCTCTTACTGACTCTGTCTGTGGTCATGACTCGCGGAAGTGACAAGAAATGCTTGTGAAACCCCTCCTAACGACAGGAAAAATGACGACGCAGACAAGAGTCTCACGGATGCATCAAGCAAGCGCCCATCAGCCTCTTGTTTGAGCAAAAGACTAAACCAATACATCAGGGTCTCAGCTCCATGTTTCGGGTAGCAAGGGCTGTTATATGTCGGTAGAAGTACCGACTGGCATCTATTTCATTATACATTATGACTATATTTCTCTGTACTTTCTTTCTCCCTTTCTCTTTACTATGCCTGGCGTTTATAATGGCCTCTCTATTCGACACTGTATTGGCGCTGATGTAATTGCTTCGTCGAACTGCTCTCGCTGATCTCTCTGTCATCGATTTCCTCGTGAGAATCGGTGTCATCCCCGCTGGGGCCGCTGCGAGTCACTTGTGTCACAACCGTCTTTTTGATACCCTCTATCTTCTCTCGCTCTTTGAGTTCGTATTCATCCTCTTCGCCAAGCTCGATGTGGGTTCGGTGGTGAGTGCTAGCCAGTGTGTGGCCAAAGCGGCTGGGGTGTTGGCGAGATGTACCATTGGTCCTCGATCGAGAGCTGTAGTCGTGGTTTTCGGTGTTGCCGGCCCGAACGACCTTTCCGATCAGGTCGGCCATGTTCATCTCGATGTGTAGCTTGAGAAGGTAGACGAGGGGGTGGAACTGAATGTACCTGCAATGTGTTAGCGAGATACACAAGTGAGTGCGCCCAATGGAACATACACGAAACTGTTTGGCAGCGACATCATACAAATCAAAAGGACCTGTATCGGGTTAACAGACATGGCCATGAGTAGAATTGGGGATACTTACGTCCAGGGCGATGGAAATAGCAACCAAGAACAAGTTCATTTGATAAAGGCGTGTATACTTCTGGAGGCCATTCGCGACGAGCCTCTTCTTGACGACGTAGATGAAGTAAAAGTTGAGAGCAGCATCCATAATGGCAAAGATGACTTTCTCGCAACGGTCCCAGATCTCGTTTAGGTGGATGTATCTCTCGCTGATCTGGAGACGGGCCGGGACCCAAATGCAAAAGACGCTAATGTTGACGGCGAAAAGGATAAGGAAGCAGGTCCATTTGAGCTTGGTACCATTCGATCGAACAACCATCAATAACGAAACCCGGTTGATGATGATCTGAATCAAGCATTGGACCTGTGTCGACCACCACACGACTATCGCAAGGAGTCAGCTTATCAGATCGCGAAACCCCACTCTGAGCCGTCTTACTGATGAAAAAGAAGAACTGCAGGCTCGGCTCGATCTTATTCCGAAGATAGAACCAGCACATAACACCCAACAGGAAGCTCGAGATGATCTCAACCCAGACCAGGGCCACATAGGCCGTGACTCTCTTCCTCCTATGCCAAGCCGATTTCGTCTGCTTGGCCGCTTTGGAAATGTTAAAGATGGTGATACCGAGCGATAGGCCCCACGCGATAGACGCAATGTTCATGTCAGTATCATTCGGCAGGTCTGGGACGTAATTGTCCGGGACCATGAAGCCAGTCATGTTGCCAACAGTCTCGGGCCTTTCCGCCGACGGTGAAGAAGAAGAAGAGTTGAAGGAATGTGAATCGGTGGACGGAAAAAAGCAATTCAGGATGGACGATGTGTTACATTAAAGAGGCTTGGCCACCTCGATGCTAAATCCGGCAGTCTGGGCAGTCTGTTTCAGTCGCTCTGCTAAACTGCCGATCCCTACAGAGGAAGCCTCAAAAGTTTTGTCCAGGAGCTATCAGCGCCAAGGCCGCTCATCCCTGTCGGTACCTGAGGTACTTTGATATGAATCTCTTTAGTTACTCACTCCCTGAAACGACAGGGAGGGTTACTGATGCTCAGAGGGGAATCTAGTGAAGCCTAGCGAACCGCATCCTTAAAAGATAGGGGCTTCAAAAGCAAAGAAAGAGGCTCATAAGTACCTATGTAACTTGGGCTTAGAAAACCTCCTCTTATTGGCTGATGCCTTTATGTGGCTGGGAGGCCAGGACCAAACTTTTGAAAGCTTCCTCCGTATTGGAGAGGGTATCGCCGTGCCGAGAAACCCGTAAAGGCTCTAACCCACAAGTGGCTTGGGACCAAGACGGCCGACAGAACTGAAGGGGCTAGGGGCCGGGCCGGACTCTGAGGGGCTTGGGCTACGGTAAGGGTGAGGGCGCCGCCAAAAGTCTATTTGAAATTGCCCCTGATGGCCTTTGTTGGCTGCAATGGTCTCCTGGAGTCGGTTTCGGTCTCGAGTACTGTATCATGTGGCGGGCATCGGCATGGCTATAAAGCGTTCTCGCGCGAGAAAGACAGGGAGTCCTCCTTTGGACGTCGTCAGGCATTCTCAGGTCAAGGCAAGCGATGGCAGGAGAGCCGCAGAGTCGTACCGATCCCCACAATAAGAAACCATCCTGCAGGTCTGCTCCACCTGGAAAATCGCCGGGTGCTCTGCCGAGGAAGAGTTTCCAGTCGAGTGGCCAAACTCCCGTAGTCCCCGGTAGCCTGTAGCCCAATGGCTTCCATGACGCGTCAGTGTAATAACTGCCGAGTCATGAATATGTGGGAACGCAGGCGCTAAAATCTCATGTCTTGACCCAGATCTCGTAAAGCTCGGGGTTTGGAGAATGAGACTAAACTAGCCACTCCATGGCTGCGATCGGTCCCATATTCAGGCCTTGTTTTTCTCCACGCGGCACTGATGTGCATCAAGACGACTGACTCCCGGGGGCTTTCCCTGAACTGTTGAGTCAGTTGGCCAACAGGGGGGGAAGTGAAGCGCCACGCATTCTACCGTTCTTCCACGGAACAAGGCTTCAGTAAAGATAGACGTTTAATGACGATGCCATCTTCACATTAGGCTACCTACTACCTACGTGAAGGGCCCATACATACCTAGTAGAATTGAAGAACGCCTCCGACGGGTCTCGGCTGTTTAGTCAGAAGTTCTCGTTGCCAATGGATCCAGAACCCAACACGAGTCAGTACCCGAGACCCTTGCTGTTCGAATCGGCCCAACTCATTGGATTGGGGCGAGGATGTGCACAAAACGAAGCACTGGCCCTCGGTTCAAGAAATCCCGACACCAGCAAAAAGACCCTGATACTAGTGTCGTGGATCACCCAAGAGGGGCGATGCTATCGATTGTCTCATGGACGATAGTCGATTCATGATGGGTTTTCAAAAGATGCTGGTGTGCCTCGGCATTGCTACGTCCTCTTTCCCTCCTCTTGCTTCCATTCGTCGGCGCGAGCAAGAAAACAACGGGACCCTTCTAGAATGACTCTGTCAAAGAAATTTTTGCCTAAGAATAGCGACTGGCATGCCATCTTAGCCGATGCTGTCTCCCGGTTGGCGACTGGATAAGCCTGGCTGCACTAAGAACACACAGTCTGTCACTAGGAGCCCCAAGAGCACATGGCAAACCGCCAGCTAGAATGAAGAAACGATTCCATGGTCCGAGAAGTGGAACGAGTGGCGCCTTTATTATTACGTAGTACCAACTCAAGCCTAGTCAGTTGGTAGTCCAGAGAATCTAGCGACGAGGTGCATCCCTGCTCAGGGGCCCTGTGAGGCCGATCTACTGGCGCGCAGAAGAATCGTGTCAGGCAGCCCCTGATGCGCTTTGACTTCCGTTGTGCCCCGGCCCCTACTTGTGGGGGCCTGTATCTCGGCTCCCCCGTGGTCGCTGCCGCTCCCACGGGGGGGTCACTGACTAGCAAAAGGGGCCCTTGATTCGCAAAAAAAAAAGGTACTTATGAACCCTGCCAATTTACTAGCATTTGGAAGTCACTTCATTATAAGGATTACATTGATAATTCTGATCGGGGCAACTTTATGTATTTACAAAAAGCGATATTCATACTCAATCTTCCTCCTCCTTTGGCACTATAAATATAGACTGACTGACCTCAATATAGTCTTCTACTGTGATCTCCAGGCCGTCAGCTTCTAATGTAAGGACGTCGCGAGCTGCACGACGTTCCCGTTCCTCCAATGCGAGAAATTTGACTGCAGAAGTAATAGTTTCCTTATCATAGTCAGGGGGCCACGTTATTCCTGAATGCCTCCCTTCAGTGACTCCTACTATCTCCTGGAATTCGCGAATAACGGCATATCTCTTACTCATATCCTCATTGGAAGATAAGAGCTTCTGCCGTAATGACTTTATCCACCAACCCCTCCTTGCCGCATCACCTCTTGATTCATTAAGGCTAGCCCGTATAATAGTCAATACTTCTCTTATCCATCGATATATATACTTCACTTCATCAATAGCTTCTTTCTTCTTAAAACATCATTCTTCTTTAGCTTAAGCAGCTTATCGATAGTAATTATCCTTTGCGATATGCAATCTGGCATTATAGATACGAATTAGGCCATAATTACTTACAATTGATATCCCTTCCTGCAGCGTCTATCGATATATATTCTTCTCTTTCAGACGCTTCATCTCCTGAGTCGATGTGATGCCATTGATCATAAGAATCTCTATTGCTTTACGTGACTTCTCATAAACACGAGCGACAGAAGGCATAAGCCATAGCCCAGATACGATAAAAGCTTCAATTCGTAGAGCAATATATTCCTAGTAATATTAGATAATCCGTATATTGAAGGGGGGGTATCGACGGCGCTCCAATTGACTTTATTAGGAGTTTTTAGTATTACTATATAGTCCTCTTCATTCTCGTCATCCGAGTTATATTCTTCTTCATTTTTAAAGCTATTATGACCTTTAGATTCGCTTTCTAAAGTCTCCCTAAGTATTATATAACCAGGAAGTTATTCCTCTTTAACCTTATAACTAAGGGAGGATAAGGGGTCAACCATCTTATCTAAGATAATAAATAGGTTAAGTAGGTATATACTATATTTTTCCTAAGTAGATATTATTATAGACTTCTTAAAAGAATAATCTCTTATCTCTTAAAAATAAAATAGGAAATTAGCCTTATTGTGACGATCGTGTATTTCCCAAGGGATAAACCGGTCGTGCTAG
>SSHR01000306.1:0-58738 GCA_006518225.1 Fusarium neocosmosporiellum | reverse complement strand
ACATCCCCCTCCATTTCTCGCCGGGTGGATTTCGCTGTTGGATCCTTTCGGGCGCCAGTGCCGTCCGACCGTTGCGGGGTACGGCAGCATCAGAAGGACAAATAGGTTGCAGATCCGAGGGGGCCGGACGCCTTGGAGGGGCTCCAGTAGCGCATCTCCCAGGTTTCCATTCTTCCACAGCGAGATGAACCCTTCTAGCTCGCAACCCGTCGCCCTGGAGCTGACGACTGAGATGGACGTTCGGTTGTGCTCGACCAGCGTTACCAACGCTGCCATTCCTCTGGCTCTCTTGCGCTGTGGCTTGCCCCCTGGTGTTGTGGATACGAGAATGGATCACTCAAGACGCAGCCCTCAGCAAATACGGCAGAAACGGAGCTCATCTCTCACCGTATCTCAGCTTGTCGGTCAGAAGTGAGGCCGAACGGAGGAGTGCCATTGTCCTGGAATGGACCCGTCAATGATCGCTTCTGCTCCTGTCGATCCCGCGGGCTAGATTTATCGTTCATGCCATGGCAGCTTCAATGACGGAATCATACATATATTTTCCCGTTGTGGGACCCGTTTGCACCTCCAGTGCTTCCCATACTGCCCAGGCTCTGGTCGCTTTTGCAACCTTTGATTCATCCCTTGCTCCCCTTGGACAGATATCATTTGCATCGAGAACCCCTATCTTGTGGAAAACGGAACGGCCGATGATGGGTGATTGGTGTCTCCCTAGTTTGCGAAGAATGTTCACACAAGGGGGGAAATGATCTGTACTTGGTCTCCTCTGGGCCGTGGGACATGGCTCATCCGTGTCTGCTTTCGTTGCTTTAGTTGGATGAAGCGATGTTCCAGAACCGTAGGCATGGATGCCACGGACTGATAGATCGAACCTTGGTGGCTACGGCACATGAAAAAGCTGAAAAGCCCAAGTGTTCCATCCACAGTGATATACCCATAGGCTGGTGATATAAAAAGGTCGATGAAATTACCCCCGATTCTGGAGATTAATGTGACCCAAAGTCGGTCTAAGCGGCGAGCCGTGTCGATGTGGAACCTGGCACTATGCGCGCTCCATCAGTAGACGCAAGTGATACGCTGCAAGCCGCGAACGCGTACAGTGCATATTGTGCCGGCAGACAGGGGGACCCAACGCGAGGCCGGCCGGACAGTCTCACCAGTCTCCCCGTGTAGCCCGTCCCCACCAAGGATAGACGTGCTTGACCGGGGAGATTCACATCAAGTGGACCGCGGGATGCAAGGCGCGCTCACGACTGGTCATGATCCAAGGCCTTGCGCCGGTGCTCTGGGAACGGGATCTCTTGACAGGCGGCCGTGTCATGACGCTACACCTGAATTGCGCTGGTGGTGGAGGAGGGAGGAGAGCAGTGCTGGGAGGACAAGGCCGCACAGCAGGGTGCGAGGTTGCAAGGCCAGAGCAAGAGCAGAAGCTCCCCTCACCAGACAGGCCCGGTGATGTATTGCTAGAGCTTTCTGGAGCTTCCCCGCCTGATCGCAACCAGCCTGACCTCGAAGATTTGACGATTTTCCGATCACGTTCCCAAGATCTGGCTGCTTCTGGATTCTGGGCCGATGCGCGGCGGCAGGATACCGGTTCTCGTCTCGCCTCTTGCTGTGTCATCGTGGCGGCCAACGATTATGTGCGGTGTCTCGTGCCTCGTTCCTTACCCTCTGGTCCTCCACGCTCCTTGGTTTGGCTCCCACCCCTGCCTCATCGCTGACTGCTCTCTGGTTGTTTCGTGGCCTCGCGCACCCCCTGTCTCCTGGTTGCCCTTGCCATGAGCCCCGGCTTCTCTCGTCCCCGTGGACTCTCTGGACCGTCGATTTGTGGGCCGTGGGCCTCGGACCGCCAGCCTTTAAGGCGGACTCGACGGATCACGGTGGAGAGCCGTTCCCTGTTCCTCCGGCAAGGTGTCTCGACACCGACTTTGACTCCGACTTTTGCTGGCCGTCACCGACTCCAACACTCGCAGAGAGTCGACATTTTGACCTTGACCGACGATTTTACGAATGGGACGGCGCCTGCAACTTTGCGTTAGGGCCTGCAAGAACAAGCAAAACCGCTTCCCCGTCCGGACCCTCATCGGCGGGCATTGTCTCCATCGTGTCCACTGAAGGAGGAAAGAAATCGCAAAGAAAGCAAAAAAGGCGGAGTCAGGGCTTGTACCGGGTGCAGGAACTCTCGAGCAGGAGCAGAGTGCTCGCTGCACGTATCTGCTGCCTCTCTCGACGCCCAAGAGTACCTCTGACGAGGAGGGAGCATGTACTTGTGTCTCGTACCTCGAATTGTCGTACCTCGCGTGCCGGCCGTCGTGTCTCGGCCAACGGCCAGTGCTGCTTTAATTGACGGGGCCTGTTGGCCGTTCTCTGGCCAGGTTCTCCTGACAGAATTTTCACCCTCGTCACTCGTCCGCCTCGCCCACAAGCTGAGTCGCTGCTCGCTACGTCCGTAAAGGGCTTAGAGGCTGAGGGCTTGAGAGGGACCGGCAATGGTGCCCCTCGTCGCCCCTCCACTGAAATGGCCCCGCTGCTGTGCCAGTGGATCCATCTGGTCGCAGTCCAGCGCAGCGCACTCGTTTGCTGCGTTCCGCCCCAGAGGGCAAAGGGCCCGGTCTTACAGGGGGGTAGGGAGGGGCTAGCCGGCCTGGCACTGCTGATTGCGCGCTGAAGGGTGCTGCTGCATAGCGCTGCATTTGTGCTGTGCTCACTAGCCCAGGTCAACGCGGGCGGCGTGCCATGGATGGTCGTCCAGATGGATGGTGTCTGGCGGGGTGCTCGGTGTTGCTTTGTGCTGTCCAGTGTTGCTTTGTGCTGGCACGAGTGCCCAGCCTCAGCAAGTGACTCTCTCAGCCACCCCTCCTCTCTCCCTCCCTCCCTGGGTCGGCTCCTTCCTCCCTCGCAGTTTCCTCTTCTTGGTTTTCCAAGTTCCCCTCCTCCCCACCCAGAAAATAAGTGCCCCCCAACTCCCGGGTCACTCTCCCCTCCGGTTTTCTCCCCCTCTCTTTCCCGTCCGCCCCTCTAAGTATCCTGCGCCTTCTCCTCGCTTTTCTTCCCTCCTTCTTACATCCCCCATCACCACCTTACCTCTCAACAATCATCCCGCACCAATCCGCCCGTCTCATCCGACCGGTGTACAGCTTCGACAAGGCCATCCAGTGCCCTCAAATATATATCACCCACAATCCCGCCTTTCCATGATCAACATACAATCATATCCAATGACCATCATTACGCTCGAGTCCACCGCAGTCACCCTTTAAACCCCACGGGAGCGCCGCGCAAGCGAGGAGCTAGCAGTCGAGAGCGAGAGCGAGAGCAACAACCTACGAACCAGACGATATTCAACCATCGTGCTGTCGGGCCCAGCCTAATTGCCCGATTTCCGAGCGCAACTTTGCCGTCGTCCTCTGTCGCCATCCACCCACGGAAACGCGACTTGACTTCGTCGAGATGCCCGGTGCAAGCGTAGCAGTCCTCCCGCCCCCCGCGGCCTCGACAGCGTCCTCGCGAAAGGCCTCGCTGGCACCCGAGCGCAAATACAAGTGCCAGTTCTGCAACCGGGCCTTTAGCAGGAGCGAGCACCGCAGTCGCCATGAACGATCACGTATGTGCCACCCCCTCTCGCCCCTCGTACCAGCCATCACCCCACGTCCCCTCCCTCACACTGTCTGGCTCATCCATCCGCTAACCATACTGTAGATACCAAGGAGCGTCCTTTTAAGTGCATGAAATGCCGGAGTACCTTTGTTCGTCGCGACCTTCTTCTGAGACACGACCGTACTGTCCACGCCAAGGATGGCGGCATTCCCCTTCACAGCGATGGCAAGCGCCGAGCCGGCCCCAAGACTCGAGCTATCGGCACACCAGCCAAGTCATCCATCGCCATCGACAGTTCGACACTAGAGCAGATGGAATCAGGCGCCGACAGCATCTTTGATGTCGAGGCCGCCGCCATGCTCGTGGCAGACCTGCACCACAAGGCCACTGCCGCGATGCGCGAAGATCATTCTTACGAGGATAGCCCGTCCATGGCATACTCCCCACACAGCTCCTCAGTCATGGAGTCTACAGTGACATACCCATCCGGCGCCATCGCATTGCCCCAGGTTCAGTGGGACGGGTTCATGTCTCAATCAGTGACTGAGCCCAAGGCGCACTCTATCACTTCGAGCACTTCTGGATCCTTCGAATCTCAGCAATCTTTCGCCAGCGGAACCACCTTGCAACCTCACTCCAACCAGCTTCCTCCCATCGGCGGACAGAACTGCAACGGTCTTGTGCCAGCACTTCAGTCAATGATCAACTCATTACCAAACTCCGCCGCGGGACCACCTTCTCCCTGGGTCTCAGAGTCATCAAAGTCCGGTTACAAGGCACCCGAGGTGATGGGAGATGACGAAAGGAACGCGATTTTGGATCATATTCGCAGCGCCGACAGCGAGCACGCCATTCCCGAGGGCTTCCGTCTTCCTGGCCTGGGCTCCTTGAACCGTTATCTGTCGACTTATTTCGGTCTCTTCCATCACCACCTGCCATTCCTACACCCCGCTTCTTTCCACCCTACCAAGGTCTCTCCACCATTGTTATTGGCAGTCCTCAGCATCGGCGCTCTGTACGCCTTTGACCAAGAGCAGGCTTACATGCTGCACATCGGCTCCAAGGTTCTTGTTAACCAGTTCCTTCAGAGTAAGGAGAACTTCAGCTCTCGCAAGTGCCCTCTGTGGACCATGCAGAGCAATCTCTTGAATATGGTATTCGCTAGCTGGAGTGGTGACCCCAAGGGCCTGGAATGGACGTGCTCAATCAAGAGTCTCCTTGCCAACATGGTCGCCGGCAACAGGTATGAGCTCAAGCTTCGCCAGGAAGCTCGCGGTAATGCCAAGCCAACTCGCGCTGAGTGGGTTGAGGACGAGGGTTGCCGTCGTACATATTACGCCGTCTACATCTTCTTTGGTCTACTAACTCTGACCTACAACCATACCCCAGCCATCAGCTTCAGCGAGTTCGAGGACCTACAACTTCCCTCTACTGAGACGCTGTGGAACTTGCAGGTTTCAGACGAGGCGATATGGCAAGAACACCTCAAGGCGTCGACTACTGTGACTTTTATGGAGGCACACGACAACCTCTTCCAGGGCGAGACTCTCCGATACAGCACATTTGGAACACGCGTCATGATCAATGCTCTGTTCCTCGAAGTTTGGTACCACAAGCGCAGCCCCGAGGCCCTTCAAGACGTGGTTACCGAGTACAAGCTGCGACTCGCGTTGGAGACTTGGGAGAAGTCTGTCGACAAGTGCGAACCTGAGGCCTTCCCGGTTCCCATCAGCGCCCCCCACAAGGGCCACCCCTTGATCTTCAACGCTAGGGCCATGTACCGCAACGCCCGCGCGCGTCTCGAAGTTGACCTGAAGGCAGTGCAAGAAGCACTGCGTTACCATGACCCCTATGAGGTTGCTGCAGCCATGACGCACGCTCGGGATCGCGTGAAGCGTTCGAGTGAGATGATCAAAGTCATCGAGGAGTGCTATAACTGCCTCGAAACAGTCGTCTCCCAAGGAGTTCGATGGATCGCGCGTGTATCGCCGACCAACTGGAGTGTGGAGCACGCGCTCTGCGGGATGGATCTGATGATCATCCTGTCGTTGTGGCTGTATCGCCTGGAACATGACGAGGAGCCCGCGACCCAGGAGGAACTGGCCATGTACAACAAGATCCGTCAGCTCTTGGTCAAGGAGATTGATGAGAACTACATGTCTCAACTGAGTGCAGTTGTGGCACGACTTTGGGGCTCCATACTTGACGAAGTTGTTGTTTGGGGGTAAGTCTACTCACTGTGAATTTTGCGACTGTTCAAGTGCTAACGTCTTTTGCAGTATTACACGCCTCATGGGCGAGTCTTTCAAATTGCATTCTCAGGCCCTCGTTGGCTATGTCGACGATCCTGAAGCTTCCTCGAATGTCAGCACCCCGTCTATGACCTCTCAGGGGGCGGACGAGGACAGCGTGTACTAAAACTAATTGGCGATGACTGAAACGACATTTCCTTTGTGCGCCCATGGCTGGGTTGGGCTTCCTTGTCTCCTACGCATATACCTCACTGTTTTTCTGTTTGGTTTGGTCTGGTCTGGTTCGGTTTGGTTTTCATCGTTCTCTCTGACTTCCTCGTTTCCGGCGCGAAGGGCTCAGGAGGGGGTTGGACTCGTCATCTCTCCTTGCATCTCTATTTCCTACGGTTATTTCATTATCTCCTTGGCGATACCCGAGACAGGGCGGGTAATCGCAATGTCCAAAATCTATTGCAGGTCTGTTGGTGGGCACATTGGGTGCCCTTTCTTCGTCTCTCTTTTCTCAGCATGATTTCAAAGGGTCAAACGGCATTAATCGGGCGGGGGTCAAGGACGGGGATCGGGAAACGGTTTTGACATTGGGCTTGCGCCCCGGACAGAGGGAACTGGATCATATGTGCAGTGACAGCGCATGCTAATGAACTGCGATGGCAGGATGATTGGCTGGTCCAAGAATGGCTGGTGTCGCCTTCTACTTCCTCTGTTCTATATGCTAAGGCACCTTTATTGTTTTTAATGTCTGCTGGTCTTTCTTTTTCGGCTCGCGACCTGAAGGCTTGGTTCTGCTCTGGTCTTGTTTTGATCTGGCTATTCTTCTCTTCTCTTCTTCACTGTTAACCTTTAACCTTTTCATCTTTTTTTCTTTCTTTTTCCTTTTCTTGTCTTGTCTTTCAGATACCTTGTTCGATATACAGATTGCTTTTGTTTTGCGACCATGTGCAGCGAGAGCGGCATGGACTGGGACACAGCTGAGTATCCATGGACAGGGACCGGCCGCCCAGCGCCGCACCGTCGAGAGGAGGCTGGCCCATTCGCTCGTGTAGGCATAGATGATTAGTTGATTAGTGTTTGCTTGAATAATCAGCACCTGTCAAACATGACCAGTTTCGGTATTTGTCTTGTGATGTGTGAATGTTATGTTGAATGAGGAACGGGGTGTGTCGGATGGATGTTGCAGCCTTCTGGACAGTCACGGTCAAGAGGGAATGAAAAAAGACACTTGCCAGTCTAAGTCTTGAAGCTTCGGCAGTGCTGGGGAGAACATGACACCTCGATGCGACGCAGCTTCCTAGACCTCCGCCCTCCAACAGTGCATAGGCAAGGTAAGTGGGATGATCGTGCCTGCCTTTGACCAAGGGCCTCATACACATGCGCTTCCCCAATCTCGAAGCTTCCCGCGTGGGCAAGTACTACCTAGTTATGGAAGCAGGCAGTTCCATTTAGTAGGTAGGCTCGCTTCAAGTCGCCTTCACTGACGGGGGGCTTCCCTCCCCAGCTTCTGTCTTGCTCCTCTCTTCAATTTCATAACTTGGATAACCTCGTTGTCTTTAACTTCTAAGCCTGGAAGGGATTTGATTTCGACAGAAGGCCAGCCTCTTCCATCGGATTGACTTGGCTTGTTCGATCTTTGTTTACCATTCCTGTGCTCACTCACCATGTGGTTTCCAACGATCCTCCTTGTTGCAGCGAGTCAACTCGTCTCCGGCATCTGCGAATGTGGATATTCAATTGTAGATATCGAAAGTCAGCAACCCATCTCCTTCACAGACTACCTGGAGACCGACTTCACTCGCCTCCCTGCCATCTCACAGAACAACGACTGGGTGCGGCAACAATTTACTGTCTCTGCAGAGGATGGCCGAGGCGATTACGGCAAGGCTTTTAAGCCCGAGAATATTCGCACTCACATGACAGAAATGAAAGGCCGACCGGACGAGGAAGCTGGCCTCCACCTCCTTGTGGGTAGTGTCATCGATAAAGATGGCGCAATCTCGGGGAGCGAACTGGACACTAGGAGATATGATCTTCACTGGGGCTCATTCCGGGCTGGAATGAAGTTGACGCCGACCAACGGAACATGTGCTGCGTTCTTCTGGGTAGATGTGACTCGACCCTAGTGATGGACATTTGCAGCTGACGCGAACTAGTATTTCAACGACACCCAAGAGATTGACATTGAGTTCCTTTCAAGAGAGTTTGACCATGACGAGGGCATCTATCCCGTCAACCTAGTAGTGCAGTCGAAGCAGTCGTTGGAGGCTGGGTATGATGCCAGTAAAACTGGAACTTACAAGAGACTCAACTTGGATTTCGATCCAACAGATGCCTTTCACGAGTATCGATTCGACTACACACCAAACCGGGTCCTGTTCTACGCTGACAGTAAACTTATCGCTCGGATGGAGGGGGAAAATATGCCATCGGCTGGTGGTCATCTCATCCTTCAGCATTGGAGCAATGGTAATCAATGGTGGTCAGGAGGGCCGCCAACCGAGAACGCAACGGTCACCGTCAGTTATGTCAAAGCCTATTTTAACTCATCAGAACCCGAACACCAGGAGGGTTTGAGACAGGAATGCCTCCGCTTACAAACCAAAAGCTCGGCAATATGCGCAGTTCCCGACGTGACGGAGCAGAATGCTACGTCTGGTGGCCGCTTCTTTATTGACGACCAGACCTCGAACAAGAAGGATAGACAGGATGAAGACGATGCTACAAGCCACGGGATTCGAGGAGCTACGATTGAAAGAGATATTGTGCTGACTGCTGTAAGCATCTGTATTATTTTCTCCCTGAAGGTCGGTTGGAATCTGCTATGAGAAAGCGGCAAGGGTTGTCCAAGAATTTGGGTTGACAGGAGGATAGGTGGCTTTGAAGCAAGCTGTTGAGAGTAGTTTACAATTGAGAGTAACATGTCAAGCCAAAACCAAAACCTCTGAGACAAGAGTATTAGCCGAGCCTGCTTATGTTCAACGCCACACATTCAGCTTGTCTTAGAATTGAGGTGCCGAGGCTGGCTGAGCTATATGGATCTAATGTAGGGGAAAACTTGGAACCAGTGACAGCTGACGTAGTCGAAACAGGTCGCAGGGAGCTGAACGCCTCGCTGTCCAACAAAACTGGGCCTAGACCAGGGCAGACAGAGGGCCGAGAAAGGAGGGGTTTCCAGGTCCATAGATGGAATGGGTATAAGGTTGTGAGGGGACGGTTTGCTGGTAGCGAGTTCATCACATTCCCAGACACTTGCTAGGTACCCGGATCCATCTAGTCTCTCCTGCTCATAGGAGTTGGATAACACTTTGCCCACCATGTCCACTCCACCCTTTTTAGACATTATTCTTGAAAACCAAACCGACTCACCGGCACTCTTTGCACACATCACGGGCCGAAATGACAAAGGCGTCGCTGTGCTCCTCGCCGACGGTCAGACGTTGCACCAGCCGGCGTCACCCCCCGAGATCTTGCAGCCCGTCGGAGCGGACCATGGGATCCCGATCGGCGGGCCCGGGTCGCGGCGCAAGGTCCGGATCCCGCGCATGTATGGGGCCCGGATCTGGTTCTGCAAAGGCAAACCACTTGCATTCCTGCTCAACCCGGGGCCGGCTGTAGTGGAGCCGTCGGTGACGAACCCGACCGATCCCAACTTTGATGCCGACTGGGGTTTCTGCGAGTTTACTTTCAATGATTTCCAGTTGTTCGTCAATGTGTCATACGTCGACTTTGTGAGCCTCCCGATCGGGCTGAAGCTCGAGAACGAGGCCGGAAAGGCCACAGAAGTCCCGGGCATGCCCAAGAAGGGTCTTGAAGATGTGTGCGCCGGCCTGCAGCGCCAGGCCGCAAAGGACGGCGCGGGCTGGGAGAAGCTCATCGTCAAGTCAAAGGCTGGGAAGAACCTACGAGCATTGAGCCCCAACGCAGGGGCGGAGCTTCACCCGGGTCTGCTCGAGGGCTATTTTGCCCCCGAGGTGGACGCAGCGTGGGCTCGGTACGAAAAGGAAGATCTGGTGATCAACACGCAGTTCGAATGGGGAGACGTCAAGGGTCGTGTGCATGATGGCAAGCTGGTGTTTAGCAACGTGGGCAAGGACAAGTTGACCTTTTCCTTCTCCAAGCCATCGACGCGGGACATCCTGTCGTGCAGCACGGGGCCGTTTGCCGCCGGACCGGGAGTGTCGGCGGCGCAGCTCAACGTCGGGGCCCGGCTCGCGGCGGCGCTCAACCGGGGAACGCTGGCCCGCAACGGCCGACAGCCGGAGGGGGAGCGGGTGGAGGCTTACTACGCAGGGGAGAGTGTAAGGACGAACCACTACTCTCGAATTTGTCACGAGGTGACGATCGAGGGGAGGGGATATGCGTTCCCTTATGATGATGTTGGTGCGAGCGGCGGTGTTGATCAGTCTGGATTCTTGAACGACGGGAGGCCCAAGGTGTTGACGATCACCGTTGGAGGGCCAAAGTGAAAGGGATAGAGAGAGGAAATAGTGTAAGACAGAGAGGATGGAGGGGAAGACAGGCAGAGAGATGGCGCTGCAGACGGGTGTTGTTGGATATGGACCAGATACAACCACGATGATTTACATGATGTTTGTGTCAAACGTCCACCGCCCATTATTAGCAACGTCTCGACGAGGCTTATATCCGTATTCCGTATTTCCCGTAGTCCCGGGTCTAAAGCCATTTCTGTTGGTTGTTTCGGCACATGGCAGCCGTTGAGCTGCATTAAACTAGGCAGGTCCAAAGACGGGGAGACGCCTTCCCATCCTTCCACGCAATGAAGCTCCGCCTCTTCCTTCTTCTCCTCCTCCATCACAACCAACAAACAGGGCTGCGTAGATTACGGCCCTGGGTCAAACTTAGGGTTATGGGCCCATCTCGTCCAACGACTGCCGGGGCGTCTTCGGGATATGGCGATTCCTCCGCGTCTTGACAGCTATCCATTGGAGCAGGCCAGGCCAGGCAGGGTCTGTCAGTCCCGCAGTCAGGGTTCTGCTCCTCCTCTTCCTCCTCCTCCGAGGAGCTGGCTCAGATGGCAGAGTGCGTGTCCCACGCCCCTTCCCAATCTAACTAATGTATCTGCAACGTAGCGTAGGGCTGCGTCCTTCGGCTTTTTTGTTTCTTGTCGGTAAATTGGCCGACCAGGGCGGGTATAACGGGTGCTGCGGAACCCGCCTTTGATTCAGCTCATGGACTTTTTCAACGACGCTAGGTTTCTGCTTCCTATCGAGGTGGACCCCTGCTGTTGATCAAGGACCGTGGATTGGGCTGTCGCTAGCTTCCTAATGCATGGCTGTGAGTGAGGTCGTACGCACAGCCATGCTTGCGCCTTGCACAACCAACAAAGTTGCACCACATCCATGGCACATTCGATCGTCTCGGAACAGATAGGCAGCCCTGGGGTTTTTTGTTCTGTCCCTACAGGGCTGGCTCTCCGTGCAAGTACTTAATCTTATTCATCACTTCCCATCTTCCAACCGTCGACCCATGAACGCCAACTCTCGTCATTCGTTTTCTTCACTCCCGTTGAGATATGTTGATGATTGATGAATTAAGTCTGGGTATGGTCTATATCATCTTATAGAACCCCGTGGTCTACACCATCTTCTGGAACTTCGTTTCCCACATCCACACCGAACCCCTGGCTGATAGCCTGCTTCTCTCATCGTTTTTACTCAACTGGGAACTCGTTGGTCCTCCCTGTTACTGTTTCCAGGCTTGCAGACTCGAGCCAAGGCAGCAGAGTTTGAACAGACAGGGCTCCAGACAACCAACGACGTTCAGCGTCATCACCAATCAACGTCCATTATGCTATAGACTTGACAGAGCCTCTTCCCTCCGTCTTTTGCTATCCTCTGAGGCTTGGCCAAGCAAGGACTAGTCTTGCTTTTTTCACCCATACGATCTTGGTTCCCTCAAGGCGACGCCTCGTCCGTCTGTCACCATGGTTTACTGCGGGAAGCCATCGGGTGGCTGTTCAAACTGCCGCCTCCGCAAGATCCGCGTGAGTTAACCCACCACCGCTACCCAGTTGATTCCCTACCTCCAGAGTCGCATTTCCCTCGCAGCCCGCTGGCCCATGTCTGTGCTAACATGGGAATTCTCTCTATCAAGTGTGACCAGAAAGAACCCTCCTGTGGGCAATGCGACAAGCGAAATCAGGCCTGCCCGGGCTATCGCAACCTCGTCGACCTCATGTTCCGAGATGAGAGCTCTCATGTCATCAACAAGGCCGCCAAGACACGTTCTCGACCAGTTGCTGGGAAGAAGACGCAGCCCACCGCCCAAAGTCAGACGTCGACATCTCCGACACCCCTGTCCTCCACAGGGCCCTTGTCCTCCTCCACCAAATCCTTGTCCAAGCCGGCATCCCCAGTTTTCGTGTCCGAATTAGGTTCCCTTCCCGTCCCTACGTTCGCTCCCGCTTCCAAGGCTTCGGCAAAGCGATCCCGGAAATCTACCTGTCGGGCTCCGGTCCTTTCGGCTCTGACAAACAACCCCAGTCCATCACCCTCCAAGTCTTCAGCTGATAGCCTGGATGACGGCAATGGCCTTTCTTCAGATCAAGCCCTCTTGGGTGACGCCTTGTCCCCTGAACTTCAAGAACGGGGAACTGCCTTCTTCTTTTCTCGCTACGTGACGGCGGATTATGGCTGGTCTCAGAACTATGCCTTCATATACGACGTATGGAAGCCCCCAGACTCGAACCAAGCTCGAGTCGATCCGGTGACTGTCAGCATGACGGCTGTTGGACTGGTAGGGCTATCTCAAGTCACTGGTTGTTCGGAGACCAGGACACGGGCCCAGCAAAGCTATGCCATTGCCCTCAAGCTAACTCACCACGCTCTTCGCGACCCCGTTGAAGCGGTAAAAGACACTACCATGCTTGCTGTCTTGATCCTCGGCACTTACGAGTTCGTTTCTGGATATAGCCCGCACACGATGCGCGCATGGCAGGATCATGTAAGTGGCGCCGCAGCCCTGGCACGCATGAGAGGCCCTGGGCAGTTTCGAACCAAAGCAGGTGTTCGCATGTTCCTCATGCTCTGCCATACTGTCCTCATCAGCTGCATTCAGAGTGGCCTTCCGATGCCGCAGACGTTAATAGACCTCCGGCGAGAGATCCCCCCTGTACATCAATCCGGCGGTCCGGCGTGGCTGGTCGCAGAACCCATCTACAGGGCACTGCAGGTTCGGTACGATATCAAGACAGACAAGCTCGCAACTCTGGACGAGATTGTGGACGCACTATCCAGTGCCGATGAGGAACTTGCTTCCATTTTCTCCGAGCTACCAGAATCGTGGAAGTACCATCATGTCCAGCTGACACAGCCGGATGCTCGAGTCCTGGGAGAGACATGTCATGTCTATCCGGGTCTTATTGAATCTACTACTTGGAACGTTGCCCGCGGTATACGGATGCTTCTGGCCGAAACCATGATCGAGCAGCTCTGCTTGGCGGTGGGAGAAGGTGATTTATACACGCTCTCAGATTGCCATCGCAGATCGCTTGCCAAATCGATCACACTGCTGGACATGCTTGGACAGGCGATTGTAGCCAGCGTTCCTCAACATCTCGGCGTTGTTAGCATTCGGGATGTGCAGAATTTCGGGGGAGAAGGGTATGCGGTGGCAGTTCCTGCCAAGAAGCAAATCTGCCGTGCTCTATTTGCCCCCCTTACTCATGAAGCGCGAGCTAGGTCCAGATCAGAGCCGACTCCTGGCACCACGGGGTGTCTACCGCTGTTCGACCCGACGCGATCCAAGGCTCAGAACGATAATGCAGAGCGTTTCATGAGCCTCGCATCCGCCAACCACACGATTGTCTGGCCCCTGTACGTCCTTGGCATGTCGTCGGCCTGCACCCCTGAGACGAGGCAGTACGCCATCGATAGACTGCAGGTCATCCACCGGGAGACCGGCCTCGAACAGGCACGTGTCGTCGCAGGACTGTTACAGGACAAGGTTGCGCCACCTACGCTCAGCACGGCGCTGTTGGATGAGCTTCCAGCTGTCGAAATCGGAGCCCTACCTGCCATGGTTTGATGCTTGCCACCCATCGCAAAACCCATCAGCTAGGCACATATATGATTAACGACCCTTCCGATTATGTTCTATAGTTTCGTATTGCTGTCACACGAAGATATGCGACCAGACGTTGGGTATTCAGACGGTACGCCGTCGCTTTGTCCCTTTAGCAACAACCTCTGAAGGATGAGAAGATTCTGGACAGACATACTAGAGTTTTTAAAGACAATATGATGCAAATCCTTGGAAGAATGGGTATCGACGTCCTTGTTTACCAGTTGTCAAAGTTTCCGAAGCCTCTCCCCTTGACCTTTTTGCGTGGAGGCTCCTCCCATGTATCAACGTCGTCCAAGTCTGCCTCGTTTGCTGTTGATGTGTTTTGCTGTACGGCGGCCTGGAGATACTTCCCAACGCTCTCTTTAGCACCAGCAGACTCGATGGTCCCATCGTTCCGTATCCGCTTGCCGGTCCATGTCGTCTTGTCGTCGTCAGTCCCACCCCTTAGGCGGATCTCCTCCTGTTCCTTGGTCTGGCGCTCCTGCTCCTGCTTTTGCGTTTGAAACTCGGCGAATGGGTCGTGAAAGACAACAATGTCCTTGATGACGATCTTGTTGAGTGGTCGGTTAGAACCGTCGGTAGGGACATCCTCCATCTTGGAGAGGACATCAAGATTGGCGACGACGCGGCCAAAGACGGTGTGTTTGCGGTCTAGATGAGGAGTTGGCTTGTATGTGATGAAGAACTGACTCGAGTTTGTGTTTTTGCCCTTGTTGGCCATTGAGACTAGAGACGGCGTTAGCTCCATGCAAGAGGCAAGCTGATAGGAATACTCACTTGTTCCTCGAGCGTTGTGAGTATGGGGACCCTCAAACTCATCGTCAAAGTATTTGTTCCAGATACTTTGGCCTCCTCGACCAGTCCCTGACGGATCGCCGCCCTGAATCATAAAGTTGGGGATGTTTCGATGAAAGGCCACGCCCTTGTAAAAGCCCGTCTGCGACAATCTGATAAAGTTCCATACAGCCTTGGGCGCGAACTCTGGATATAGCTCAATGGTGAGGTCGCCCAAGTTAGTTTCTATTCTGGCATAACCGGTCGTCTTGACGCGCTTCGGCTTGAGCATGTACTCTTCATCCGTGAGGAGAGCCCTCTCGCCACTCGTTTCAGGCGTTAGCCCTGTGCTCGTGAAGCTGGCCGCGGCCTTTCCTGTGGTGTAAGCAGCCGAGTTGGCTGCCAACTTCTTGTCCTTGATCATATTCTGCCTGACCGCCGCGGTGGCGGTAGCAGCAGCAGGCTTGGACAGAGCTGTTGAGCTGCGGTTGACGTCGCCACCCTGCTCCCGGGCCTTGCGCGCCTTGTCCACTGCCGCCTTTGCACGCGAGACCTTGTCGCCCATGCTTCCCAAGGCGTTGGAGTTGATGTTTCCAGCCTTTCGCTCCTCCTCTTGGTCCTTGGTTAGTTGCGCCTCGTGGCCGTCCTTCAGATACTTGAACTGGTCCAAGTTGCGACTGGCCGCGTTCTGGGGGTCTTGGAGGGTAATAATGTCGGCGCGCGTAAATTCCTCGTCGCTCACAAGGTCAACCCACATCTTGGCCTTGATGTTCATGCGCTCAACCGTATCCCAAGCAAAGACGTTGGCGGAGGTGCCATGGCGGATCGCGACGATGTGTGTGTTGTCGGTAAAGACCTTGTAGGTGACGGGGTCGATCAGGTCACCCTTCCCATCGCTGAGGCCAGCTCCGAGCGAGTCTGACTCCGAATTCCGGGCAAAGTTGAGGCGGATCAGGTCCTTCTTCTGCAGGGGCTCGCCGTTGACGGGGTTCTGGTTGGGGTGTTTTTCAAGCCAGGCGCCGATGACCTCAACATCGAAGATGGTGCCGTCGGGGGTGCATACGGGGTTCTTGAAGGGCTGGAGACTGGCGGCGCAAAAGTTGAAGGGGAGGCGACGGAAGGAGGCGTTGCTCTGTTGGTTGCGAGAGGAGGCTCCGGCGCCGACGCTGGCGGAGAAAGCGTCGGACGAGGACCACTCTGAATGTGTGATCTGGAGCGCAATTGGAGTTAGCAAACGCAACTATTGCAGTGGAATGAGTAGTACTCACATAGAGCTTGTCTGTTCCTTTACCCATCGTTGCGTTAGTCCAAAACTACCAAGTCAAGAGGATGATCTGCCGTCGATGAAGCTATAAAGATGAATTTCGCATCGCGAATGATGCGCCACGGACCGTGGTACCTGGGGCTTATCGTTATCGGAACGACTGGCGCGATCGACTAGCCAATGACACGGCAGGAGCCCACGGTTTCTCCTGCCGCCGCTGCTGACCTGGCATCACGGGCGGCCAATTACGTATACGTGGATACCAGGGTATCTTGCTCCCTTCAAACCGCGAGGCTCCCTCTTTCTCTAATACCTGCGTCTTCTACATACGAGTCGAGAATCGACACTTTTTCTCTTCCAAGATATTCATCAAATCCCTCTGTCTTTAGGACCTCCCCCGTCGCGCAGAAGGATCCCTTTTGGCCGGCTCGACATGCTCCATAAATTGTAGAAGCTGCGACGCCACCACTTAAACGTCTCGGAGCTCCCTGGCTCTCCCTCTGTCCTGTCCTCGCCTCGACCACCATCCAACATCGCACTCTCCTATCTCCCCACTACTTGTCCCGAAGCTTCCGCCGCAACAACGACGACGATTATCGAACATGAGGTTCCTCACGGGACTGCTCGTGCTGGGCATGTCCCTTTGGACTGCTCAAGCCTACGAGGTTGGACTGGTACGGTACCATCCATCGGATCCTCGGACGCAAGTTGCTAATGATCCTTAGAGCGAGAAAGATGGTTACCAGGAATTCTGCACCGGTAAGCTATACAAGCCAAGCGCATCGCGCAATTCGATCTAACATAGACCAGGCATGTACAGCCGAAGCTCATGGGGTGGACCTGTCGATCCCTTCATCCTCACCAAGTTCCTCAACAACAGCCAGTCTACGGACAAAGATCCGATCGCCAGCTTGGTGATATTCGAGTGGAAGGACAGGGGCCTCGTTGGAAGACAGGATCCCGATAACCCCGCCAACGTGAGCATTCGCGCAAACACCCCCCAGTCTCGGTTCCCATCTGACGTATCCATTTAGCGATTTGGAGTCTGCAGGGACGACCTGATCAAGCAAAACTTCTGTAACGAGACCGACAAGGGCAAGTTCATCCTGGCCCCCGACGCCGACAAGAAGTCATCGACTTTGATCCTCACCAAGGCTGTCCACCTCAACAAGGCCACCCCGATCAACTATGCCATCAAGAAGACCGGTTACTACTGCGTCTTGACGGGCAAGTACAACACTGAGAGATACGATGCCGTCGTCGAGTACCGCAACGCCTATGGCGAGCTTCAGGCCACTCAAATTCCCAAGCTGCCCTTCTATGGTGGAATGACTATCCTATATGCTCTGATTGCCGTCTTCTGGGGTTTCTTGTACTATCAGCATCGCCATGACATCTGTGAGCGCTCCTTCGGATCAATGCATTAGCCCTCATACTAACACACTCTAGTGGCTGTACAGAACTACATTACGGCCATCTTGATCTTCTTGGTCCTCGAGATGCTCATGACTTGGGGTTTCTATGGTTTGTACCCTGACCCAGGGGTTTACTAGCTTGTGCTGACCGGACTTAGACTACCAAAACCGCAACGGCGCCAACATTGGATCCAAGGTTTTGCTTACTGTTGTTGGAGTTCTCAATGCGGCCCGAAACTCGTTTTCTTTCTTCCTGCTGCTCATCGTCTGTATGGGCTATGGCGTGGTGAAGCCCACACTTGGTAGAACCATGATTTGGGTCCGATGGCTTGCTGCTGCACACTTCCTGTTTGGACTGGTGTACTCTATCACCAACCTCTCCATCACTCCTGAGACTGCAGGTAAGAACTTATTCTTGACCTTTCCGGGACTCTTTCGCTGACTTATTCCAGGCCCCTTTATCCTCCTGATTGTGCTCCCCCTGGCTGGCACACTAACTGCCTTCTATGTGTGGACGCTCAACTCTCTCAACTTTACCCTCAAGGACCTCCGTGAGCGAAAGCAGCACGCCAAGGAGGCCATGTACAGGAAGTTGTGGTGGGCCATCCTCATCAGCGTCCTGGTCATCTTTGGATTTTTCTTCTTCAACAGCTTCACCTTTGCCTCGTCCAGCGACCCCGACTTTGTCCCCTTCCACTGGAAGACGCGATGGTTCGTCCTTGATGGCTGGTTGAACATTGTGTACCTGGCGGACGTTGCCTGGATCGCTTACCTCTGGCGGCCTACTGCCAACAACCGCCGCTTCGCCATGAGTGACGAGATTGCCCAAGATGATGACGGCAATTTCGAGATTGGTGATATTGGTGTCCCTGGAGAAGATTCGGACGATGAGGAGGCTCAGTTGGGCAAGCCTCAGAACAACTCGCAGGCTTCCAATGGCCTGTCGTTCTCTGGCACGTCACAGAGTGCTAGCCAACAACGAAACACCCGCACTGCTCCTCGCGAGTCACTAGAAAACGAGACCATCTTTGCCATTGGCGAGGATGGAGACAAATTTTCTGATGATGGAAGTGACGACGAGGACGCAAAGCTTGTAAAAGGCAAATAAATGGAAGCAGTAGGAGCAAGGGACAAGACTGCGCTGCACACAACTGACAGCTGACGCATCTTTGTATACAAGTAGGCACCTATTTGATGGGCAACAATTCTGGGACTGGTGAATGAATCGGAAGTTTTTGTGTTTTTTGCGCTCTCTTTTCTCCATTGTTATCTTGTATGGGCTGGGTTGCGTGACGTGTTACATAGTGAAAGGATAGAACCTGAATTTTACACGGCTCCCTGGGTACCTATACAATCCATACCGATTTTGATGGGTTTACACGATAGTACATTTGTCATCTTTGCGCCTCTGGAGACACCATTTATGGCCAAAATCTTAGCCGATCTGTCATGTCTAAGCATTGACATCGCCTCCAAATCCAACAGGTCGTCTTCGTCCGTCGTTCTCTGGTAGAATGGCCAGAGCCTTGTAGAGCTTGCCCATACCATCAGGCCCCTTGTCAACAAGTCTCTTCCACGCTCCGTCAATCTTGCCGGCAGTCTCCTTGTCGACGCCAGGGGCCTTGGTCAACATCTCGGCACGCTCCCGGATGCCCATCAGCTCAAGGAAATCTCCTTGGTTGATGGGACCGTGGACCTCAACGCCCTCACTCGCCAGCGTGGCCACCTCGGCAATGGCAGTAAAGTCGACGTCGGCGCTCAAGTCGACGAGACCGGGAGCGGAAAAGGGGCTCACGCGACGGTGCTGGCGGATGCCGCGGAGAGAGTTGATGGGGATGGTGTCAGAGGTGCCATAATCGAGGATGAGAGCGGCGCCGCTGGGCTTGGGCTTCGGATGCTGGGGAGAGCCGCCGATGCGGGCGGCAAAGTCGGTGGCGTAGATGGAAGCATCCGGGCAGACCTCGATGACCGAGTCCGGGACGTTCTTGAGCTTCCGGTACCGGGGCGACGACTCGGGGAGGAAGCGCGAGTGCCGCGTGGTTCCCGAGGAGAGGATGAGCTGGAACTCTGGGGGAGGCTCATGCTGCTCCGACTTGGGCGTGCTGAGGTCGGCGTGGGTTGCGCCGGGGGGAGTTGGCGATACCATCATCTCGCGCCACTCCATGGTGGGCTTGGTGTTGTGTGACGGCTGCTGTGGTTGAGGAGAGGCGGAGGACTTGCTTTGGGGTGGAGGAGCCGGGGCTGACTGGAAGCTATGGATGGGGAGGGCGTCAAAGAACTCGTGGGCGATGATAAAGGGCGTCTTGTCTGGTTCTAGATGATGTGTAAGTAGAGTTGGTTGCAAGTTGATGAGTGATACTCACCGATGGGGATGGACTTGATAGTGTCAGTCCAAACAATCTGCTTCCCGTTATACTTGCTCGGGCTATGGAAGCCAGCCTTGGACTCCGATGATGAAGCATCCGGACCGCAGAGAAGCTGCTTCTGGGCGTCTCTCAACTCGCGACTAGCCTCGACCATGTAGATAGCGTCAATGCTGTTAGTCATTGCAGGGAATCTCTGGATCGTCTAGAAACAGGTCAGCAGCTATGCTTGACAATATGACACAGGCAACCACTCACCCGAAGCATGTCGTCCATCAGAGTGCCTCGGCCAGGCCCAACCTCGATGAGCTGCACGCCTTGCTTGGGTCGACCTTGGCTGATCCATTCAGCGAGAAACCATATGCCAATGAGTTCTCCAAAGATTTGAGAGATCTCGGGCGACGTCACAAAGTCGCCCTTGGCTCCAAACTGATCCCTTCCCTCACCAATGGCTCCGGTGTAGTAGCCTCCAAGATCACCCGTCAAGCACATGCGCATGTAGCTGGCCAGGGGAACAGGGCCGGTTGTCTACGAGGTCAGCCTGGTTTATCTGTTTTAGAATTGGAATTCTTACAGAGATGGCCTCAAAGAGCTGCTTGGCCAGAGGCGTAGACCACTTCCTCTCACCCTCAAACTCGCTTTGACACCGTCGAATACTCGATGAGAAGCTCCTGGCAGCTCCAAAGCCAGGCCGCTGCACCCAACGACTCCCACCGAGCCTCGCGAGCGGTCGAGCGCTGAGTGGTCTCATCATCTTGGGGGCCTGTCACCTAGTTAATTGTGCAGGTTTTTGGTTGGTGAGGTTCTCATTGAGAAGGCGCCGGCAAGCACATGTCAAGCGCCAATGACGATGCTTTTCTTGGAGTATACAGCCGCTGCTGATAAGATAAGACAAATTCCCCGAGCTCGGAGGGAAAGCTCGAGCAACCCCAACTCTTTACAAGCAACAACACGAATCAATCGCCTCATTCAGTCTCGAATCTTGGAATAGATAAACGACGGCCTCCTCTACGTTACCACATTGGCCACTCACGCGCTCCACAACCCGTCATGTCCAGCAAGTCGCGGTGGGCAGACACCGAAGAAGACGCCCGTCTCGACGCCAAACTCAAGGAAGAGAAGCGACGCAAAAAGGCAGAAAAGGCCCGCAAGCTTGAAGCAGAGAAGCAGGCGCAGGCCGCGGCAGCCCGATCCTCTCTCGACGTCGACGATGACCGGCCCTCGAAGCGACGGAGGATCACGCCCGAACCCGGCGCTGGCGCCAACGAGCAACAACAACAACCCCCCGCGAAGCTTCTGCGATTTCCCGCCGGGAGCTGGTCCAAGTGCAGGAGCGTCGAGAACTACGAGAAGCTGAATGATATCGAGGAGGGAACCTATGGGTGGGTTGCGCGGGCGACAGACAAGGCTACCGGCAAGGTTGTCGCCCTGAAGCGGTTGAAGCTGGATCCCGCAGATCGGAATGGCCTGCCGGTTACGGGACTGCGCGAGATTCAGATCTTGAAGGATTGCCAGCATAGAAACATTGTGTCCATGGTGGAGGTTGTCGTAGGAGACGATGTATCACGGCCGGACAAGTACGGGCTCCCTCAAACCGGCCAGACATCACAACTAACAAATCCACCTCGCAGCTCCCTCTTCCTCGTCCTCGAGTTCGTCGAGCACGACCTCAAGAGCATCCTCGAAGACATGCCCGAGCCCTTCCTCTCCTCCGAGGTCAAGCGCCTCCTCCTCCAGCTCACCTCGGGCATCGCCTACCTCCACGACAACTGGATCCTCCACCGCGACCTCAAGACGTCCAACCTCCTCCTCAACAACCGGGGCCAGCTCCGGATCGCCGACTTTGGCATGGCCCGCTACGTCGGCGACCCCCCGCCCAAGCTCACCCAGCTCGTCGTCACCCTCTGGTACCGCGCCCCAGAGCTCCTCCTCGGCGCCAAATCTTACGGCGCCGCCGTCGACATGTGGAGTGTCGGGTGCATCTTTGGCGAGCTGCTCACCCGCGAGCCCCTTCTTCAGGGCAAGAACGAAGTCGACCAGGTCTCACGCATCTTTGAGCTCTGCGGTGTTCCCACAGACGAATCCTGGCCGGGCTTCCGTCGCCTGCCAAACGCCCGATCCCTCCGCCTCCCCAAGACCGCTGCCGCATCCGGCTCCGTCGTCCGCGCCCGCTTCCCGGGCCTCACCTCGGCCGGTGCCGGTCTACTGGCCGATCTCCTATCACTAGACCCGGACCGCAGGCCGACGGCGCGTGAGATGCTCCAGCACGAGTACTTCCGTCAAGACCCGAAGCCCAAGCCCGAGAGCATGTTCCCCACGTTTCCAAGCAAGGCCGGCCAGGAGCGGCGCCGGAGACAGGAGCCACATGCGCCCGTTCGCGGCCAGGCTGCATCTTTGGGCGATGTCGACTTTACCGGCATCTTCCAGGGGCGGGATCGGGAAGAGAGGGGAGCTGGATTCCAGCTACGGATGGTGTAGGATGCAAACTTCACATCTAGTCATCATGAAAGCGACATGGTTGGGAATTGCCAAACATTTAACGACATAAATCGCCAGATACCCACAAGTAGACAAACGTTAACATGCACCCCATAAACCATCTTTGAAGCCCAAGCCCCGTACAGTAGTTCCATGTCAGATCACAGCACAATGACGAGGCAATGACGGCGACTTGAGGCCTGTGCCAAATTGTAAAATATTTCCTTGAAAACAAACTGTTTCGTTCGGTAATCCTAAAGACCGACGAGATTAAGATGTATTATAGAATCATTACATGATTTACTCTGTGGCGATCAGATCATGAAGCATCCAAACTGGAGTTTTTCCCGTCCTTGCGCGGTACCTTCACCTTAAAAACATCCCTCTACTAACGCCCTCCCCAGAAGCTTCTGAATAGCATGTCCAATGTGAAAAGGGAGCATAATTATGCCCGTCCGATGCTTGCCCGCCAAATGAATACGTGAACCCGAAAAACTAACTCCAAACCAAGCGCGAATACAAGCTGATTATTGCAGGCCGAGGCCAGTAACGAACCAGGTGAACGAGGCAATGGTGATCAGGCTCATCGTCAGAACCACGGCAATGCCGCCATGGCTGAGGCCAGGTGCGCTGTTGCAAACATCGCAAGTCCACTCGCTGTACGGAACATAGTCTCGGGGGGTGTACATGCCGAACTGGAATGTCTTGGCGACGGCCAGGTAGCCAGGGTCGGGAATATCGCTGATGCCCATGTCAGAGTCCTTGATGATGAGTGTGTACAAGCCAACAACAAGGGGAGCATTGACATCGTTGGCTTGCTTGCCTGTGTCCCAGGTATAAGAAGGGTTCTTCTCAAAGGTCGTGTTGGCGGCGAGAGTGTATGTCTCAGCATTGGCGGAACAACTGACGAGCACGTCAATAGCCGTGGGAGTACCCTTGAGCGAGGTGTAGTTCCAGCCAAAGGTAGCATAGTCACCAATCTTGTAGAGAGGCGTGGGCTGGAACATGGTCTCAGGGGTCTGCATGCTCACACCGCCGGCGGCAACATCGAAGGAGAAGCTGGTTCGAGTGGGCTTAGCATCCTTGGTATTCGTCTTTCCCGTTTCTCCCTTCTTGCCGGTCTCTTTGCCAGTTGCAGTTTCGGATTCATTGGTGTTGGTCTTGTCGGATTCGGAGCCGTCTGTTGCCGTTTCGACCTTGGCGGTGTTGAGGTTTGTCGTCTTGACCTCCTTGCCAGTCTTGGTGGCCTCTTCCTGAGTTGTGGACTCTTCGTTCGCACGAGGCTCAAGAACGCCAGTCTCTTGTGGCACTGTCACGGATTAGTGTCTGATTTTCTCGGGTGTATGGGGTGTTAGGCGTACGCTCTTGCCGAACCACGTCTCTAGCAACAACGATCGAGTCGGATTGGAGGAACCATTCAGGCCATGCTGCAGTCAGGGGGGCGAGAGACGAGAGGCAGACGGCCAGCTGGACGAGGCTCGAGGCGGGACGCATGATGGGCGAGGTGTGTGGATTTGTCGAGAGCAAAAGGAAGCCGAGGTAGTTTCGGAGAAATGGCTACAGCGGTCGTAGTTGTAGTGCTCGATAGACGGTTACTGGCTTCGATGATGGAGTGTCGAAATGATGATGATGCCGGTGCTATGAATCGTGATGCCGTGTCACAAGAACGAGAATGATGCGAGACAAGCAAAAACGGGTGATTCAAGTCGACAGCGGGAAAGCGAGTGGTATGCGAATGGCGAAGCGAGTGTAGTGAAATAGCAAAGTGAGAAACAACCAAGCTCTGATGGTCGTTGCCTTTGACCTCCAAAACGCTGGAATGGATGAATCTCAAGAAGAATACAGAAGAGAAAAGCAAGCGGACAGGGAGAGTGATGGATGGAAGGACACGGGAGGGAGGAGCGGAGGATGAACAAGGGAAAGCGCTGGCGTCGTGTTGGCCCAGCAGGAGACCCAGACAGCCCATCCTGAATGAAGGAGCGAGACAGGGGTTGTTTCCCGTCCGGCCTTCTCATAGGCTCACCGTTGCACCAAGCACTGCCCGAAAGGTACGTACCTCGATTGACTTCGACCAGCGTCTCCTTTTTGGGAGGGGCCCCGGCCGTTTTTTCCAGTGGACGTCAGCGGTCCGTAGCGGTTTCTCACAGGGCCTCAGTGGCGCTGGCCTCCCACGAGTGTGGTAGCACAGCCTGGGCGAGACTGGCGGGCAGCTGAGGGAAAAAAAGAAAACAACAATAAGCGTTCAGCTCTGACACGGCAACCCCTGATCGAGGTTTATTTATCTGAGCGTCTCTATCATTCCTCTACTCTATCATACTTTTTGATTTGCAGCCTTCCCCTCAACAAGCTCTCACCAAGTCGATGAGTAATGACCACCACGATCACAGGCCTGTGACCAAGCAGGCGACAGGCAAGTCAGACAGAGTTTCCTGCGTGAGGTGCTGGCTTGTTCGCGAGCCGGGGCTGGGCTGCGTGTGTGGCCATCTCATCTCCACGGATGGCTGACACCTGTGCCAGATTCGATTGGGTGGCCCGACACGTGATCTCGTGTTGTCCGTTCTCTCTTCCTAAAAATAACCTGCTATCCCGTCTCCCGCTCCCCGCCGTCCCCGTCCCAGGCCGGAATCCCCTAAACCCAACCCACTATTCTCGGTAATCATGCACTAAACATGGCTCAGGGTTCCATCAGCAGAGCCAGATTTTCTCTTTTAAACCGGGCCTTCTTCTTTTTTTTTTGCGGGTGTTCTAGATGGATGGTTGCTACCTGTCGTCGTCATCATGTGCTTCTCGTATCCTTTGCTGACCCCAGATGTCGTGTATTACGACAAGAACATGCGCTGCTGCCGAGTGAGAAAAGCCATTTGCCTCTGCCATGCCATGCCGTGCCGTGCTCTTCCTTGCCTCTTGTAGTCAGGCGCGGGATGACAGCCTGTCTGCTGTCTCGAGCTAAAAAGATCCCGTCGTTTGCTAGTCTGTGTCTACCACTTTAATCCTCCGATGCTCTAAACGCAACCTACCAGCCCTGTGTTACCCGATGGCACGCTATTGACTCAGGTTTGTCGGAACATATCAAGGGTGATTGATGAAGGACGAGTACTTAGATGCCGCTCCTTCCCGTTATTAATCGTAAGGATGATGTGGAAGCTTGGGTTTGATTGATCAGACTCGTCCCGCATGTGAAAGAAGCCATCCATACTTCTGATTTGGTCACATGACAGCATCAAGAGGTTTTGATATTGAGCATCTCTGAGCCGTGATTTGTATTCTCTTTTATTGCCAAGATGAGTGTGCTGAGTATATTCCAGAACCATTGAGTCAACATATATGCTACCAGCCATCCAGGGTACCTTATCGTGCCGCAGCAAGCACACCATCTGCCTCCTCAACTCATACCCAACTGTGATGTACAGCTACCCCAAGAATCGACTTGTTTGCTATCCTAACCCACAGTAATGAATTCGAAACTCGCAGACATGATAAAAACGACAAACAAGTGTTTGTTTCCCTCGACCCGTCGACTTCATTCATCCGTTAATTACTGGGGTCATAAAATGCAAGAGCGACCAACAAGGCGGCGGATGGCAAATGACAGCTGGCTGCCGGCAGCGGCACGTGGAATTTTCATGCTCCCGCCGTTTGGTTGAACTGATACAAGGCATCAAATTCTTGCCAGTTCGTTTGCTGCTGTCAGGCACTGCCATAGCGCCTCGTCCTTCAGCGGCATCTGGAAGATAAAATCAACACGCGCGCCGCTATCGTCAATCCTCTCCTCTACTTTTCCGTCCCATCATTTTCAGGAGAAAAGGCATCTTGATTAGTGGTGACCAGGCGTCAAAATGAGTTCTATGCAGTAAGTGCCAAGCACCTCACCTTCCTATCCACCATTGCTTCATCGACACAAGCATGCGAATGGTGCCCCTACTGCAGGAATGACTGGGACTAAAGAACTAACTTTTCACTTTAGGAACCAGAACGTACGTTCCTCCTCAGGCCAAACTTCATGCCGGAATCTTTCCGAGTCATCAGGCTAACCTTCACCCAAGAACTCTCAGAGTCCGGGAGTTTACATCTCTCAAGCAGAATACGATAGGCTCGTCAAGATCGCTCAGAGATATGGTATGGCCCTAGGGAATTACAATATTCAAATGCCCACAGAGCTATCGAATACCTCAGAGAGAACATGTCTAACCTTATCTATTGATAGCTTGCCTGCGCCAGAAGCTCGTCGACCAAGGGATCGATAATGCTGCTCTTGACGTACGTTTTAATGATCCCGATTACCGTCTCCCTCCCTGGATAGGAGCAAATCGCTTCGCCTTCCTGCATACAGAACCCTGCTGACTGGCTCCAGTTGCTGAGCGATCCAGATCCGCTTGCCTCGTACGGGCATTCTTGTCAGCCTAGCTCTAGTGACAGCACACACAATCCTCAAGCACCTCCTTATCAGGGCCATCACCAGACCGAGACCAACGGAGAATGGCCTCATCCCGATACTGACCCATTCCCAGTCAGTCAGTCGCCGTCTGCTGAATCGCCAACCGAGCCATGGCCTCAGGAACCCAAGTCACTGCAGGGTGGGAACCGGTACGGTCCCAATCGACGGTTGGAGCGCAACGCCCAGAGATCAGTTCGGCTCTTCAACCTCCCTTCCGGTGTTAGACGTGGTGATATCACCGCAGTTATTCGCGGCGGCCCCCTTCTAGAGGTCTATCTTCGCCCAAAGGAGCACACTGCCACCGTGTCGTTTGTGTACGAGGCTGATGCTGCCGCCTTTCTTGACCGTGCCCGGGAGCATGGCTTGCGCATCCGTAGCACCCCGGTAAATGGCTCGTCATCTCTCTATGGTCTGCATTGACTCAACTTGATAGATCCCCGTGAAATGGAACGATCAACAATTCGTTCTTGCACCTCATGTCTCCTACCAGATCAGCCGAGGCGCCACTCGCAACTTCGTCATCCGCAACCGAAATCCCAACATCACTGAGGAGAGCATTCGGGCAGATCTTGCGCACATTCACAATCTACACGTCCTCAGGGTTGAGTTTTTCAGAGATGAGTGCTACGTCAACACTAACTCGGTCCACAACGCCATCTTTGCACGAAACTGTATGATGAGCCGACTGTAAGTTGATTTGCCCTGAATTACAATCGTCTACTTCTTAGGGGGTAAAGGTGCTGACAAGTCCTCTCTTGTAGTGAATACAAAGGCTCCCGCATTGAATGGACAGATGATGAATGCGCCCAGCCCCCAAGGAACTTGCCAGCTCAAGCCCAGGGTTCCAGGTCTAGCGTCGAGACGAAGCGCAACTTTTCGGGCAGCTCCATGCCCAAGAGTCAAGTCACCAACCGATTCCAGTTGCTGGATATGACTGATGATGACGATGACGATGAAGATGATAGCGAGGATGACGAGGATGACGAGGACTATTCAGGATTCCATTAATATGTTTGTCTATGTGTCTGCTTCTGTTGAGGCCCAGATGGGATTTTCTTTTAAGAGATACCCTTGTACAATCTGCCTGATTTCCATGGCATTTAATGTGTTTGAGTTTGAGAAATGAGACTTTCATGTCCCAAACCTCTTTTTTGGTCAATCCCTTTTGTACCCCTGAATTCGTGTGGTGTCATTCATCAAGGGAAATCTTGGGTTTCCAGAGCTCATCGTCCCTATGGGATTCGAACATCAGATCCCGCTTCTCTTGGTTCGTCCGATCTCTTGGTCCGATTGTAGGCATCTGACCTCAAAACTGTGATCAGTGACCATCTACCCAACATCAAGTCACCTACACTATCGATGCTTCGCGCGCCAACCTTACTTCAATAGAAAGAGTCAAAAGATATGGCAAAAAATAAATGCCCAACAACTACAGGCGGAACTCCACCACCTCGGACGTTCACGCTGGGCTTGACAGCCTCGCGAGTGCCGAATTCCTTCAGGAGCTTACGCGCCTTAGGATGTGGATCCTAATCATCATCATCAAATCTTGCGATTTGACCACTAGACCAGTCGGAGCCGCCTTCTGTTGTTGGGTGATAGAGGGACGAAGATTTCTGGTCTATATACTTACCTTGGTTGGATTATTCTACGTAGGGAGTGGGCGTGTGGGCAAAAGAAGGAGGTGTGATGTGCGATGCCATGATGCGTCCTCAACCACTCAATCAACCCCCAGATAGTTGAGTTTCAAGCTCCTGGTCTTCTTTTGGACTCTTCATAGGCTCGGCTTGATATTTTTGTTCATTCTTTCTTTTGAACCATTTCGCACGTCGTGGTTATCCCCCCTTTCCTTCACCCCTCACATTTACCACACACCAGAGGTGACCTGAGCAGAACTCTCTGCACCAGCGGGAACAATACATTGAACAGTAACAGAATTTTGGTCTAGAACCAACATATGCTGTAATATTCATATCGGATTCCCGTCATGGCCAGATACACATGGCCATTGTATGTATCCTTGGGTGACCACCAGGCACTCTCGTCGGCACCTCCATCGCGAGCAGCACTCTAGCATTGCAGCCTCTCCATAACGTTCTTCTGGCTTTCCAGATATTCCCTGAAAGGAAGCACCAGTGTATTTGCCGGTCTTTTACAAGGTCTACACTTGCCGGGGCAGGAAAAGGAGAGGCGAATCCCTCGAACACTCCCACGGTGGGAGTCAGGGGCTGTGGAACACACACATCAATAGAAGAGAAGCAACGGGATTTGAACCCCAGAACTCTGGCACAAGTAAGGCTAAGGAAGTGTGGAGCCTAAGAGTGAGGGCTAAAGTCATCCTAAAGCTCAACTCCAAAAATTCACGATCGTAGTGCATCACCACGCCTCACCAACTCCCCAAAAGATGAACTTCAACCACACGTAGCACAACCAAAAAGAAGTCTAAAAATACAGAAAAAATTCGCCAAGAAGTAGCAAAAGAAGAAGCGTGTAGAGGACAGGCGCCTCGGTGACATGGAGCGCTCTCCGAACCACAAGCCCTGATACATTGACATGTCCACCTTATGTAAGCACACGCCGCCGTCCCCAATGTATCGGTCATCGTGGAGATCGCACCTCGTCAGGAACTGCTGAACAGTCGCCTCTCGGTCATTTTGACGCCTGTCTGTCTGTTGAGGGCTGTGCCGTTGGAAGTGATGTAGAAGGGTATGCATTCCGAAGCTGGCCTGGCAGTGCCGTGGTGTGCGTGATTCAGGGGGGAGGACTTATTGGCGAATCAGGAGCATCTGAAACGGATAAAAGCCGTTTGATTAACCAAATCTCCAGTGTGGTCTACTGTGATTGAATTACAGAAGTTCTTGTGGTTTGCATCTCGATTACGCCTTGAAGTGTTCATTGGCATGGACGTGATAACCCAGCATCTCCATGCCTTGGCACCTGCTAGGTGTACAAGCGGGAGAGAAACGAGGCTTGATATTTAAAAACATTATCTTGAGGCTGTCAACACGCAGCAGTAACAGGCCGACATTATCGTCGTCTTGTGTGGTGCCCCTATTCGCAGGCACTCACTAAAGATGCCAGTCGCTCGACGATGTCTACCGCCACAATGGAGGATGAACACTAACCTAGAGACATCCAAAATTATAAATTTGTGGGAGTTTTGGAACGTTTCCATGTTCAATATTCGCTCTGTTGTAGTGTATCATGTCATATGCCATTACCCCTAATGAATACGGCACCTAAGCACAAATACCCGTAGAACTTCTACAGTTTCAGCCCTTCTCAAGATTCTTACTCTTAGCAAGTCTAGATGTGTTGTACCTTGCTGATGTGTATAGCTACGCCTCTATACATATGTGAATAATCACCAAGACCATACCTTAGGAACATTCAGGCACAGAACCTTGACTTGTCACCTTCTGAGTCTAGATTTGTTCAGCAACATCTAATCCAACACGGTAGCTAAAAATATTCAATCAATTGCGCCTTAAAGCACACTCTACCTGCGAGAAATGCATCGTGAGTATCTAGATAGTAGGTAACTAGCCACCTTTGCGACCAAGACAGCAAGACCCCGTTGAATATGCTCCCCCAGCCCTAACGATACTCCAACGCATGATAAAACAAAAACCCCAACATCCGCCTCACCGGTTGGCGCTGTTGGTAACAGACTGCAGGTAGTCCAGCAAAAAGGTGCGCTCCGCTGGTGAAATCGGTGTCTGGCTGCCGCGTCGAGAAGGGGGCAAGTTTCCAAGCCCCGGCTCGCCGGCGCCAGAAGCCAAAGAAGCAAGACGGGACCTCGGCGTCCCCGCGATGACCTCCTTTCCTTTAGCTGCCTCCAAGCTGGCAGGAGATGGTTGTTTTCCAAAGAGAGATAGAAGTTGTCGTTTCTGGTCAGGTCCAGACTCACGACGTCGGTTAAGATTAGGAAACGACGGTGTGACTCCAGGGCTGGCGCCCGCGAGCACAGGCTGCAAGTGGCCAGCAAGACCACCAGGCGACGCCTGTGAAGTCTGTGGAGATGCTGTCGAGGGCCCGCCAACACCCAGGAACTGGTCGTTCTGGCCTCGCTGAAGAATACGGATAGGTTGAGCGGGCTGAGAGGTGGCTGGTCCTTGGGAAAGAGGGCCGTATTGCTGCCCATAATCTGCCCTTCCTTGCGACCCAGGGGTACCAGACTGAGAAGGTCGGGGGTGGATAGACAGCGGTTCCAGAGAAATGGATGGGTTTATGTCCGCGCTGGCTCGCGAGGGAACTTGAGCCTGTCGAGCATCACCACCTGCCGAACGGAACAACTCGTTCAGCAGGTTTCCAGAAGCAGGCTGACCGCCAGGTTGGGGCACCTGGGCCTGTGGCTGGGCCTGTGGCTGGGCCTGATCCTCCTTGCGAAACATGCCGAGGAGAGCATTTCGGTGGTTATCGGCAGGCGGCCCAACTTTGGAGCCTTGAAGTTCCTTGGGACTTGGCTGAGAGCGGTTGTAGCCACCTAGGATACCAGCTGTATGCGGGGGGACTTGTGGAGGTATCTGCGGTCCGCCAAAGTTGCTGTAAGCAGGTGCTGGATTCTGGCCCTGGTAGCCGGGGTTGGGCATTTGTGGTTGTTGGATGTTCTCTTTGAGCTGAGCTGAGGGGTTTGCACTTTTGAAAGCGTTCAGGAGCGCCATCGACTGTCCGTTCAACTGGGGCTGTCTTGGAGGCTCTACAGGAATCGGGGCTTGTGATGCCTGGTTGGAATATCCATATTGTCCTGTTTGTGGGTTGTTGAATGGTACAGGAGCACCGGGATAGTTGGGCTGAGTGCCCTCTTGGAATACGCTCCTGTTGAAAACAGACCTCTCCACCTGAGGAGGAAGTGGCTGAGGATGTACCAAAGGAGCTTGGTTGCTCTTGTACTGCCCCTCGGGAATAGGATACTGTTGGCTAAACGGCTGTTCGTTTCTCGGTTGCTGCGCAGGGAGCATATTCCACCGGGCGGCCTGGTTAGGCGAGTAAGGAAACGAGGGAGGCGGTTGCTGAGTGGTAATGGAAGGCATATGGTGATGGTTATGATGGTGGGGTGTCCGAGGTTGAGGTGCCTCACCAACCGTCATATCCAGAGGAGTGTGAGGTTGGTAGGCCCCCGGTTGCAGCACGGCGTCTGAAGGTCTGCCCTTGGCCTGAAGAATAGACAGGAGAGCACTGCCTTTGTCCTGCTGAACAGGAGCTGAAGGCGCCTGCAAGCCTTGCGTGGGTTGCTGTATCTTCAGCAGTCGATGAAGCTCCTGTTCAGCACCTTGATGTGTGTCTATGGCTGGCGCCTGGTCAGCAGTTTCAGCACCGGTGTCGGTCTTCCATGCATCATCCTCAAGATGAGCTTCGTCAATAGCTCGGTGAGGGTGAGAGCCACTGGCCGCTTTCCTCGAATCAATCTTTTTCTGCGAGACAACCCACTTCTTCAAGGGCACCAGGAACGGAGCAACCATGTAGAACTTGTTGGCGTTGGGAATAGCAGCCGTGTCCTGCTGTTGGTTGTTCTTCCGGCGGAAAGCTGGCAGCTCAGATAGGTTGTACCATTGAATCTTGCTGATCTCCTTCCTGGTTTTCGGTTCGAATTTGGTGTCCATCGGGACATTGCGAAAGACGTAGAGCCTCATATGCTGTTCGCGCATCGCAATCTCGATGTACTTGGGTCTATGGTCGGTGGGCACCAGTCCAGCGGCTCGTAGGTCCAGGCCTGTCTCTTCGTAGACTTCTCGAACAGCGCAGTCAAGATCATCCTCATCCTTGTTGATCTTGCCTCGCGGAAAACTCCAGTTGGCGCCCTTCTTCCATCCCTTGACTAGCACGGTCGAGTCCATAGCCTCGTTCAACAAGATAGCACCCCGAACCGGAACTCGGGTCTTGTATTCGAGGAACTCCTCAAATGCCTTGGTGTGGTTTTCGACAGAGAAGTTGGCCAACAGGGGGCAGTGCTGGAAGATGCGAAGGCAAAAGGTGCGCAGCGTCATGGACGGCAGGGTCGGATCGAGTGGACGAATAAAATCCTCGTAGAACCACTGGGCTTCCTCGACTTGGAAGCATATCCGCGCGACAGAGGAGAGATCCTCCTGCGGGAGGTTGATGATGAAGCGGACGCAGAGGTCGTCCAGCCCTACGGTTTTTGTGTCAGTTCCTGTTTGCAGTTGCGTCGCCAGCAACACATACAATCCTCTAACTGCATCTGTGATTCGGCCATGATGACGAGCTCCCCCGGCGCATGCTATGATGGGATGTCGATTTTCTCGATTTCTTCCTTGTTGCTCTCTTCCTTTCAAGACTTTGCGAGACGGCGATGGGATCGTAGCTGTGAAGGCAAGCTGACCATGGTTGAGGCGCGAGAGCCGGGATGACGCAAAGAGCAACTGCGACAAACGAAAAGACGCGCGCGGTCGTCGGAGTCGCAAGCCGCCTGCCGAAGGAGATGGAACCTCAAGAAAGTGGAAGCGGGTGATGGGGCGCAGCGTTCCTTGGGATATGCGGGGTTCGGGAGACAATTGCTATAGCCGAAATCGTGGATGTCGGATGCGATTTGATGTGTTGTTGTCAGGTTTGACAGCATCGCATCAGACCAGTGAGCCAGCCAGATCACAGACAGACCAGACCCATCCGCGCCTGCCCGCTCTGGAGCTGCCCAACGATCAGAGAGCTTGGAGGTGCTGCGCCACCTTTGGCAGTACTCGCCACGATTTAGGTGCATACAGCTTGTTGGGAGTGGCGGTGCAGGGCCTCGACTCTGGATCACAGCAAGCTCCCTCCCGTTGCATTGAATGCTCTTCGCGTCGTTTCAGAAAGCCAAGGTTTACGGAGAACGCCAGCGCACGCGTGATCGGCATTGCAGCAGTAGAACGGTTTAGCCTGTTGTATTGAGCCAGTCAACGCTTCCAAACCGCAAGGGTTCGCCGTGGTGTGCAGGTTCCAGAAGTTTTGGTGGTGCCGTGATGGCTGAAAGGGGCACCAGGAATTACATCATCGCCCAAGGCCTCCGGGCTGCCTCACCGTAGTCATCCCATCATAGGTGCTGTTTAAAAACCGGTAATCCACGAGGTCGCGCAGCCTTGATTGCACAAGTAGCATCGATCAAAAAGACTGGTGTCTCTCTCAAAGAACCCTTGGTTTCTGTGTTTCAACACCGTGCCTCGTTTTTTATTCCTGCCACGTTGAATTCGATCCAAGCGCCTTGAGAGCCAACGCTCCTGCCAGCCATCGTCCGGCTCTTGGTCCGATACCAACTATAAAGAAAGCCCACATTTTGCTTTCGAATCGGACTTCATCTTGATCCTGATAGACAGCAACCATGACGTCCGCAATCGCTAAGGTCGTCACCAAAAAGATTCTGGGGGAAACCATACAGAACAAGTTTGGAACTGAGGTAAGAAATCCTTCCTTGGCGCTCGCGATCATGAAGGCTAACCCATGCAGGACCCTTACTTTGAACAAGTACCGGCCACCCGCCTCAACGGAACGCCAAATGGCAAATTCAAGAAACGCAAGAAGGCTCTCCCGCCAGGCATCTCTGAGCACGACGGCAAGGTCTTGACCAAGGTTAAGCGTCGAGCTTACCGTCTAGACCTGGCCCTCTTCAGTTGCTGTGGTGTCCGTTTCGGCTGGGGCAGCGCCCTGGGCTTGATCCCTGCGTAAGTTGCCCCTCGTAACCCAGGAAGCATGATGAGACTAACACAGAACTGGATAGCATTGGTGACGTCTTGGACATGCTCGTGGCACTTCTCGTCCTGAAGACATGCATGCAAATCGATGGTGGACTTCCAACCTCTGTCAAGGCTAGGATGATGGCCAACATCCTTTTCGATTTTGGCATTGGAATTATCCCTTTCATCGGCGACCTTGCTGATGCCGCATTCCGGGCCAATACCCGCAACGCGGCTATTCTCGAGGCATACCTCCGTGAACAGGGCAAGGAGAACTTGCGCAAGAGTGGACAGCCGTTGCCAGCCGTTGATCCTAGCGACCCAGAACATTTCGATCGACTGCAGACGCAAGATCCGCCCGAATACGTTTCAAGCCCGCCGTCAAGCCATGAATCCATGTCGGATAGGCCTCCACGCAGCCGTGAAGGTCGTCACAGTCGCCACCCGAGCCAGCCAGAGCCAGCACGGGTCCGCGAAGGTCGTGGGTTCTTTAGTCGCAGCAGGTCTCGGCCGCATGATGTCGAGATGGGCGAGGTTAATTCCGGGTCTCGAAACCATCGCCGGTCGTCCCACCGTAGGGACCGACGCTAGACCCCCGGATACTCGGAGTTATGCATGATGAAGTCGGAAGAGGGACAGGCTGACGAAACTGGCGGGTCCCTGTGAGTCAGATTCTCAAGGATCATTCACGATGGGCAAGGCGTTTAAGATAATGTTTGCATGGACCACGGCCTCGAGGCGCGTGTGGAATGTATCATGTGTGTATGAGTGATGTACAGTACCAAGCTCCACGAAAGACATGACTTTAATTGACTAAAGTGGATGCCGACGCGTGGGTCGGCATCGGCGTATTACATGCGAGAACAGGATCTGATAAATTTCCTTGGCACTCTGATCGACCGAGCAACTGGAACCAGCGGAACACGAAGAAGCAAAGCGCCAGAGCCTCGAGCCTGAGCTATGAGCTGAGGGATTGGCTTGGCCTAACACAACCTAGTTCGAGCCCTGGAATTTCCGTTCCCGGCATAGCTCTAGCAACTGGAGATGCTTGGAGGCGCGCCAACCTTGAGCCGGTATCGTCACATTCGGTCGTCACCGACTCGAACGCGGTGTGACCCTAGGAACGCGTTTCTGGCCATTGGAGGGAGCTACAGAGTCGGGGAAAATTGGCAATTAGACACCACCTTCTTTGGAGATGGATTATCTGGTTTTCAAAGAACTCTGATACACCGTCTCAGACTTAAATGATGTTCTGCGACCTCTTCATGACCTCCACCGCCTGAGTCGCCCGGGTGAGCTCGGTCCCGCTGGGCGTCATGCCCCAGCTGCAGCCCATTTCGCATTGCCCCAACGACGCGAGATATGTAAGGATGTGCTGATTGATAAACCCGGGCCCCATCCATGACGCCAACCCTGACCAAGCCTGAATAATCTTCCCATGCAAAGAACGCAGGTACAAGGCAGTGGAGATGGAAAAACAAAAAGTACAGTACTTGGCCTTGCCAAAGACGAACGTGAAGCTCGTCGAAACGCGTCTTTACGCGTCCCATTTGGCTCTTTCATGCTGGTGGCTGGAGATTCAGATGGTCTCAGCGGACGCCTTAGCGCCTTGGCGCTGCTGGTCGCTGCCCCGAAAGGCACCGAAAACCCCTGGTTCACCCAGTGACGCGCAGTGACACCCCAGCCGCTAGCGCCTTAATTGGCCCACAGGCCCACCCGCAGAGAACTCACCGCGACGCGTTCCGGTCCACGTGATAGCGCATCACCGCTATACAAAAGCCCATCCCATCTGCCTCAGCCCATATCTCGACCAGACCATAAACCACCGCGTCCACATCCTCTCCCTTCAACAGTACACAACGCATACAAAGTCTTTGTCGTGTTTCTGCCCTGTCTTGCCTATATTTCGTTCCATTTCTTCCATCAGACATCTACAAACACCACAATGGCTGCGCAAATCACACCTTCCAAGCAGGTTAGGGACGTCGACGACGGTTGCATATTGCGTGCATATCGTCACTCGTTATACAGGGACAATTAGCTAACATGATTGTCTAACAGGCTGCCTCTGCTATTGAGAACTTCAAGATGGAGTCCCCCGTGAAGAAGCTCGACTTTGGTGCCTCCAACAAGGAGAATCAGCCCGCCGGTGTCGACCTGAAGGCGAAGTGGGAGGAGGTAAAGAGGCAAGAGAAGCAGGACATCCAGGAGAAGCAGGAGAAGCCTACTGTGGCTGCTGGCATCAAGGCTGAGGAGGCCGACGAGCCTCTCCTCCAGGAGAACCCCCAGCGTTTCGTTCTTTTCCCCATCAAGTACCATGAGGTATGTGACGCGTCCGAGACGCGTAAAGTGGTCCCCACCCTAGACCCCAATACTAACACACCACAATAGATCTGGCAGATGTACAAGAAGGCCGAGGCCTCTTTCTGGACTGCTGAGGAGATTGACCTGTCCAAGGATCTCCACGACTGGAACAACCGCCTAACTTCCGACGAGCAGTTCTTCATCTCCCACATCCTTGCCTTCTTCGCCGCCTCTGACGGCATCGTCAACGAGAACCTTGTTGAGCGATTCAGCGGCGAGGTCCAGATCCCCGAGGCTCGATGCTTCTACGGCTTCCAGATCATGATGGAGAACATCCACTCCGAGACCTACTCTCTGCTCATCGACACCTACATCAAGGAGCCTTCTCAGCGAACCTATCTCTTCAACGCCATTGAGACCATCCCCTGCATCCGCAAGAAGGCTGACTGGGCTATCCGATGGATCCAGGACAAGGACTCGTCCTTTGCTCAGCGTCTCGTCGCCTTCGCTGCCGTTGAGGGTATCTTCTTCAGCGGTGCCTTTGCTTCCATCTTCTGGCTCAAGAAGCGTGGTCTCATGCCCGGTCTGACCTTCTCTAACGAGCTCATCTCTCGTGATGAGGGTCTTCACACCGACTTTGCCTGCCTCCTCCACTCCCATCTCAAGGGCCGTGCTAGCAAGCAGGTCATCCAGGACATCATCACCGATGCCGTCACCATTGAGCAGGAGTTCCTGACTGAGGCTCTCCCCTGTGCCCTCCTCGGCATGAACGCCGACCTCATGAAGCAGTATATCGAGTTCGTCGCTGACCGCCTCTTGGTCGCCCTCGGCAACGAGAAGGTCTACAAGGCCACCAACCCCTTCGACTTCATGGAGAACATCTCCCTCGGTGGCAAGACCAACTTCTTCGAGAAGCGTGTCGGTGACTACCAGAAGGCTGGTGTCCTTCACAGCGCCAACAAGAACACTGAGGAGGAGACGCCCAAGGGTGAGAACGGCGGTGACTTCACCTTCGATGAGGACTTTTAAAGGTCTCGTCTCACACCGTCTTCTTTTCTTGGCCTGGGCCTAAGTGGCTCAGGGGTACGCGCACATATGAACATATACCCTGTCTTCCTTTTTGTTACTCTACACTGAGACGAGCCTCGGGGCAACGATACTTGGCTAATACCGATCGAGGCCAGTTGTCAAGGTTTCGATCACTTTTGGGTCCTGAAGCTGGATTTGCTCGGACCGGCATAAGGCGTTTGGGGGAAATGGACTTTGGGTGGATGAAAACAGCATTGACGGTTTAATTGTGTTTATGGATGACGATATTACTGTAGCACTCGATTAGAGATGAATTGATTAGATCAAGAAGCTTGCCTTTCGTCCCTCGATGTCCTTGGTGATTAATTGTGTATAACGCTGTTGTGTAGTTGAGTGTCTGCCCAGTCAAATCTAAAGTGATGATCCGTTTTGATCTCAAAGACAGCTGACATTTCTCAAAGATAATATTCCAGTGAAGTCGTGCAAATGTTCCAGGACTTCTATGGTTAACATGTGTGCTTCTAATGGTGATTTCTTGTAAAACCTGTCTCATCATCTCTTCAGATATCTGATCCCAGCTCTTTTAAAACGGCCGTGGTCGCTATCCCAGCAAAGAGCTCGAGTTTTGACTACATCGTTCAACATTTAACCGCCTCATTTCTTGCCCTTCTTCTTCTTTTTTCCACCACCACCTCCACTTTGCGCCGCAGGCGGTTGTTGTGACGTCGCGGCCTGCTGCTGCTGCTCCTTCTGCTCCTCCTCGCCAGCATCCTGCATCGCCACCTCGGGCACGTCGGGGACGGCGGCCATGCTCCTCCCCAGGCGGCCGAGGGAGGCGTGCACGAGGCGGGACACCTCTGCCGCCTTTGTGGTGCGGTACTTGAGGGCCACGCCGCTGACGGGGTCGTACGTCTTGAGGACGAGGCTACCGCGCGGGGGCTTGGCCATCGCTGCTGCGTCGTCGGGGCGCGAGGGCGCTGGGCTGAGCGAGTACTTTGTGGTGATGCGGGTCTGGAGGACTTGGTGGTTAGCTATGCGCCATGGGAGATAAGGACGGTGGAAGGACGTACGGTGGCGGGTCGGGCGTCAAGGAGGGCGATGGACTGGTCGAGCCATTCCTGGCTCGTCTTGAAGTAGGGCATTTTTGCGTGTAGCCTCTATGGCCGTCTCGGTGGGCCGTCGAGTCGGTGTCGTGTGCGCAATGAGAAGTGCAGCTCGGTGAGAATGGGGCGTCCGGGCGGGATGCGCGAGGACTGGTGGGCGGGACAGCAATTGCCTAATCAGGACAGGCCTCAATTCACAGCCTTTTAATATGGCGAATTATTCGTGGTTGCGTGGTGAGGCTGACGTCGTTGCGATGTGGTCTAGAGGAGGAGAGAAGATGGATGAGGTTGGAAGTGGGATATTCATGGTGGGGCTGGGCTTGAGGGGAGAGTTTAGGCGCCACAACACCACGAATGCACAGCCTTGTGTGCAACTTTAATGTTTGTTAAGCTTCACATTCTACATCTGAGCCTGCAATATCTCATATTAGAAATATAGGGCGCAGATAAGTAGATATTGATAGCTAACGAATGGATGCTGCCTCTTCGATTTAAATATAGTAGTTCCTTAAGAGCCCCTTGTTCATGATTATCCAGCAAGCGTCTCCCCATCATCCTCTGGTGCGCTCGGAATATCCAGTGCCACCAAAGGCAGGACAGTATCTCGAACCTCAACGTTCGCCTTCTGAGGATCCGCCCCATGCTCAATCAAAACCTGACCGATGTCCTGCCGGCCCGCCCTCACATAATGCCACAGGGCAGGGTGTCCGTCAACCACCACATTGATGTTCTTGACTCGCTCACAGACCATGTGTGCTACCTGGGCCTCCTCCCTCGCATACAGCGGGTTGCTGCCCCTGAGCGTCAGATTCATGATGGGGAGGTGCTCGATGCGTCCTTCGTAGGGGTCCTCGTCCACATCAGCCTCGGCTCCAGCGTCGAGCATCCGCTTCACAACTTCCTGGTTGTGGCCCGGTCGGAGCGCATCAGCGAGAAGCAGTCTCTTCCTGCCCGTCCTCGTATCTATAGGGTTTGGTGAGGCTCCGGCGGCCAGGAGGAGCTTGACGGCTTCAACATGGCGAGTTAAGACGGCATTTTGGAGCGGGTTGGTTGTGCCAATCTTGTCTGCGTAAATGTCTGCGCCTGCTTCTTGAATGAGAAACTTGATGGCTCCTGGGAAATCTTGAATAGTGTGCTCTGCTCTCATAGCGCCCTCGCCTTGCGACATGTTGAGTTCGTTCTCCCATTTCCGGGCTTCCACTGGACCTAGGGAGATGAGATGGCACAGCGCCGTCTCGTCACTGTCGTTTTGTTTGACATTGACGTCGGCTCCATGTTCAATAAGCAGCCGGGCCTTGACCCCATTAGCCTCTTTACTTCTATCTGGAACTCGTCTCTACAACTCACCACGTCTGGATTGAGCGCGTACGCCAAAGCAGGGAGGTTAGCCCCGTCCAGGGTATTCGGATGCACTCCTTTGCTTATCAGCAGCTTGGCGATGGCAGTATTTCCCCGGAGGCAAGCAAGATGCAACAGAGAGGAGGTATCCTTCCAGTGCATATAGCCACACGCGGGGCTAATCGCGCGCCTCCTCTTGGCCATACGATAGCGCAGGCTGTAGAGGTTGTCATTGCTGAAAGGCTGCATGAGCTTGGCAGCAAGATCCGGGCAAACCTTGGCGAGAGCATCCAGCGACCTCTCCGCCGTCCCCAGGGCGCCAAACCAGCAGGCCCATTGGAGGGCGATGGGCATGTCCAGGTTGCGAGGAAGCTTGAGCGAGTCTACGGCGTCTTGCGAGTAGAGGCGTGGGAGAGTCCGGACTGCCAGGACACGGCATGTCCTCACAATGCGAAACATGGACTTGTAGTAGTCCCGAGACGTTGATAGCTGGTCCAATATCAGGCCCAGGATTTCGGGAGGCATCGCTGCCTGGTTGTCAGCAACTGTAACTTTGATGCGCCTGGCACAACTCACCGGCCAAGTTTGGACGCCCGTCTATCTGATCGCCAGTCTGCTTAGTAACTTGCGACTCCATGATGATGTGTTTCTATCTTTCAATGATTTGAGAAACAAGGTGCGAAGTGAAGGTGCTGCCTAAGTTGTCTTGTTTGTGGTGGGATAGTTAGAGAGAGTGAGCTCGGTTGCGTAGGTTCCAGGTCTCACCAACCCCAACCTATTATCGATTCCCAATTGGGTAATACTATGGATGCCGGGCCTAGCATGGATGCTTGATTCATTCATACGCAGGTTACGGATACAAAGTGGCCTGATAGGTTAAATTCAAGCTTATTGTTGCAAAGTCTATATACCAGCTCTTCCATTACATCCAGTATCAGTCATCACGTCCCAGATCATGCTTCATGGGTATCTATCGTTTTCCTTTTCGTCAAGCGTTCATGGAGATTATTTGTTTTCCAACTTCAAACACCCCATCCTCTCGCCATCCTGATCCGCCTGCTCATGCGTGGGGATCAGGCAGCCAAAACACCAGTTCCTGGTCAGCCGTAGCGAAAAAGTTGTAGCGGGGGTTGAAGCCTAGCACGGATGCCTCTCTCTTGTCGGGCAGCGTCCAGTTTGGCTCAAGGACCTTGTTGTCGCCTGGGGTCGTCATGCTATCCCAGACCAACACATCCTTCTTGGAACCGCTGAGGATATATCGACCATCAGGGGTAAAGCAGCAGTCACCACTGCTCTCAAAAGTAGTTCCATCAGTTGAAGCGCCAGATGCTGCCTCGCCAGCCGCCAGCCGTCTTGTCCCTCCGTTTGGCTTGCGCAGGTATGCCTTGAGCGTGCCCTCAAAGGCGTCGAGCAGGAAATGTCCATTACCACGGGTTCCAACAAGCAATGACTTTCCATCATTGGAGAACTCGAGCTTTGTCCACCCCTTAACAAGACACTGTGAATCCACCCGTCGGCACTGCTCCACGATATCAACCGTTGCGAAGGGGGCCTTGTCATAGTTGCGCGCATCGTAAAGCAATACCGTACCACTGGCCGGGCAGGCCACGGCGAAGACGGTACCGGAAGGATCGTATGCAGCAAGGAAAGGAGATCGGAGGAATAATTGGCCTTGGCAGTTCTTGGTCTGCGTGTCCCACAGGCGCACAGTATTGTCTCGGGAGCAAGAGATGAAATTGTCGCTTCCAGGGTGGACGGCCAGGGAGGTTACGCTGCCCTCGTGACCTTCGAAGTAGCGGATAAATGAGTTGTCGTGCGTCGCAAGGTATCGGATCGCATCTAACAGTAGGAATCAGCATTGCATGTTCTGCGGAGCCAGCCTGGCGAGGTGAGGTCAGGTACCATTTTGCTTGGTGCTGGCATATATGATGCTTGAGCCCGTGTGAGTGAACTTTGCAAGCTTGACGCCATACTTTTTGCTAAGCAAGCTCTTGTCATGACGACCCTCCTTGACATTGTAGATCTGGATCGTCTCGTCGCTGGCCGAGGTCATGACAAGCTCGCCTTCGTCGTCGTAATCGATCGATAGCACATGGGGCTGAGGGCGTCCGTCCTTGATATCATCACGTCGAAACAGCTGCAAGAGACACGGAGAGATTAGAACTTGGCTGTGGAAGGCGAACAAAGGGTTGTACCTTGGTGGGACGAAAGTTGGATATCACATCGGAGAGGTTGGAGACAGAGGCGGTGGCGCCAATGGTGCGATGAATGTTGAGGGAAGAGCCGTTGGGGGTATTCGACCGGTCGATATCCATAGGTGTGGAAGCCATGATGGGCTACGAGGCTGCAGGCGCAGATCGAGGTGCTAAGCTGTGCCAATAAAGTGAACAGCTCGAGGGACAAAGCCCACGGAGCGCGTGGACGATGCGAGGACCCAATCGCACAGATGGCAAGGATGAAGCCGGGAACCAAGGGCGCAGTGGCCCAGTCGCTATCAGTCAAGGTTCTAGCGCATGCGAAGCGTATGTATCGGCCTAGGGGTGACGTCTGGAGGGCGGGTTCGCGGTTACTTTGGCCCGAGTGTGATGGTGTTGATGGATGGAATTGGATCTTTCCGCAGATGGAGCTAACCACGCCGAGAGCCAACGGCAGCATCAGCACCTGGAGGGGTGCAGTCTCAGCGCTGCGGGGTGCAGCCCGGGCAGGCCATAGGCGACGGATGGAAGGCCGCCACGGCTTGCCCGTCAGGCTGCGGACCCCTGAAGACCGGGAAGCGCCCAGGCATTAATCCCACTGTAATCCCGCTGCCACAAGGCTCTGTAACATGTCACAAGGCCCTGGGAATCAAGCCTCTGAGCATGGACCTGTCGACTGATGCAATGCATCTCGCTCGAGCGGATACGATACTGTCTCTCACTGCGAGATGGTCGTGTGCAGTTCAGCACAGGCACAGAAGCAATACTGCACCCGATTCTACTGAATCGGGTTCCTGGAGCGTCACATCTGCACAACCGCCATGAGCCGTAACAAGCCGAGCTTATCCCAATGGTCAATAGCGCAAGACGAGCCATGTGCCCACGACAGCTGTGCTGCTGTTCCCCTTGGCCCTAGCGTGGAGTCTTTTCTTCTTCCTCCTTGCTCAACGATTCATCAAATCAGAGCTCGTCATTTGTCCCCAGTCAAAGGAGGAGTGGTCCTACTGACGCAAAGTGTGTGTGGCCCCCCCGTGGGCCCGCTTCCTCCCCGCGAAAATCGCCGCCGAGGTCGGCACCTCGTTTCCCGGCCCCCGACCCCGGCGCGGGAACAGCACCAAAGAAGAAAAAAAAAAGCCCCCCGAGATTGGATCGCGGATGAGAACAACGGGTACTGCAGGACCGCCAGTACCCAGCCCAGGCAGGCCTTGGGCATTGAGAGCGTGTGCCTGGGATGGAGGCATTGCATCGGAACGGTTCGCTAGAGCTTAATCAGCTGGATGAGTCCCGATCTCGTCAGCGGGAGCGTGTCTTACAAAGGCCTTAGTAGATCCCGAGTCAGATATATCCCCCTACCACCCCCAGTCTCGCTCGCCCTTCGAGAAGCTTGGTTCGCGTACAGCCCACGTTGTGTACCGTATGTACCTTTTTAGTGTAATTGCGCTGCAGGTGGTACCTCTGCGCTGACAATTTCTCGTGCTGCGATAGGGTCCGAAGCCGCCGGTGACGGCGTGAACCCTTCTTTTCTGCGCATCTTCCATCCCAAAAACTTCCTCTCACTTGCTCACTCTTCCTTCTCTGCTCCTCTTGATCTATTCTCGGATCTCTTGAGCTCCTTATTGCGGCCAATCGTCGACGCAGGTTCTCTCTCCCGAGCTCTCCGACCCTTCTAGAGAACTTTCCCTTCGTCTTCCACTCGCTTCCCTCTTCCTCTACTCGACCGTTGGCCGCCTCCTTGCGTCTGGAGAGCTCGGGGTCATGTCGACGACCGTTGGGTAAGGATACCTGCCTCAGACTCGTCTGGATGTCTTCTATAGCGTTCGAGGGTTTCTTATTTGTGACTGTGGCCTTTTTCTCGTGCTAACCGCGTCTCTCTGCAGCGCTTTTATCGCCGGTGGCATCGCCGCTTGCGGCGCCGTCACGGCGACCCATCCTTTTGAGACGGTCAAGATTCGGTAAATTCTCAGCCTCCAGAGTCTCCTCGCCCTTCGAATTCCATTCCAGCTGACCTGCGACCCTCCCTTTGTAGCATGCAGTTACAGGGCGAGCTCCAGAACAAGGGCCACCAACCTCACCATTACCGCGGCCCGATCCACGGCGTGAGCGTCATTGTGCGCAACGAGGGCGTCCGTCGCATCTACCGCGGCATCGGCGCCGCCTACATCTACCAGGTCCTCCTCAATGGCTGCCGTCTCGGCTTCTACGAGCCCATGCGCCATGGCCTCGCGACTCTCTTCCTCAAGGACGGCAAGGCTCAGAACCTCGGCATCAACATGCTGTGCGGTGCCTCGTCGGGCGTTATCGGCGCCGCTGCCGGCAGCCCCTTCTTCCTCGTCAAGACCCGTCTCCAGAGCTACTCCGAGTTCCGACCAGTTGGTACCCAACATCATTACCGAGGCGCATGGCATGGTTTCAAGTCCATCTACGGCAGCGAGGGCATCACCGGCCTCTACCGCGGCGTGCGAGCTGCTATGATACGAACCGCCTTTGGCAGCTCCGTTCAGCTCCCTACCTACTTCTTCGCAAAGCGCCGTCTTGTTCGTCATCTTGGTATGGAAGAGGGCCCTGGTCTGCATCTTGCTTGCAGCGCCATGAGTGGTTTCGTTGTCTGCTGCGTCATGCATCCTCCTGGTTAGTTCTGCCGGTTTTGTGCTTTTATACAGCCATTAACGCTCTACTCTTGTAGACACGGTCATGTCTCGTCTCTACAACCAAAACGGAAACCTGTACAAGGGCGTCATCGACTGCCTCTCCAAGACAGTTCACTCCGAGGGTGTCTTTGCCCTGTACAAGGGTTTCCTGCCTCATCTCGCCCGAATCCTACCCCACACCATCCTGACGCTCAGTCTGGCGGAGCAGACGAACAAGCTGGTACGCAAGGTCGAGAGTCGCATTCTGCCTAGAATGGAAATGGCAGCTTAAGATGCTGTTGCGGAAGAATTGAGTCAGGCAAGCGAGGCGAGGTCTGAGGACCGATTGGATACCAGAGCATAATGGCTCTTGTTACGATAGGAAGGGTGGATATTTCTCGAGTACCTACTATTTTACATGGTCACCTTGGTTAGAAGACGGGAGCATCTGGCATTGCCTACCTTACCTAGGCCATGGATCGGGCAATCAAAAGGCGGCGCGGCGCATCTTGGGGGGTTTTCAGTCATATAGACACAGAGACACCAGAATCAATAACGGTGCTTTTTTTATTGTTCATCTAAGCTTCTCCTATCCGTGAATGGATCGCTTACACCCATAGCACAGCCGGCTCACGCCGCCAGAACCGGACCCGTGGCCGGAATCATCCCCTATCTCACCCGCCCATCGCGAGTCACCTTCAACATCAAGTGACATGCCGCAACTTCCACAGAAACTATTCCCCTGCGAGCGGTCCAGCTTCCCTGTTGTACGGACCACGTTGGCGACGATACCGGAGTATCCTTCCTCGACACTTTGAAAGTATCGTGCCATCACCTCCTCAATGCTCATATCCTTGTGCGAGACCACATTGGCTGTGGCGTCCGCCTCATTTGAGGGTACAACTTCCTTGAGGGAGGGCACAAGGTCGATGTACTGTAGCATCTCGTTGCGAAAGATCTCGCGCATGGGATAGTACACGGGAAACTCAACCCGGCCTGTCTCCTGTACAGCGCCGTCCGGCGTCTCCTCGTACTTGCACACCGTGGTCATTCCATCGGCAACCTGCAGTGGAACTGCAAAACCTCGTCCATTGGCAACTTCGGAAAGTGTCAAGGCGGCGAGCGCGGTGGTGCTGTGGCCGAGCAAAAGTGCTGAGCAAGGGCGCTCTATGGCCATGTGAAGGAGGAGATGACGGACGAGCTGGCGGAGGATGTCGGCGCGCGATGTGACGGTGGGAAGAGCATCAAAAAGCCTCCGGAGACGGGTGGCCGGGTCTTCATCTGGCGTGCCAGCGTCCAGGGGTAAAGTTGACCAATCTATGCTCTTGACCGAAAGGACATCTGTGAGAGGCACATACTCAAAGGTGGCATGCGGGAAGCGCTGACGATACTCATCAATGAGCTTCCTAGCGGGGGACTTTCCTCCCTGTGGTGACAGATCCGTGTCGACGTGAACAATGATGGGTTCAAATGGTGACGATGACTTCTTTATTGAGTGGCGATGGGCCGTCTCATCAAGGAGCTGGGCAAGAACACTGGATGAGGGGCCAAATGAAAGACCGGCCAAGTATCGACGATGAGTCGGTAATCTTGAGACGCGAATATCTTTATGCAGGGCGCCGAGACGCTTGTTCATCTTGTTGGCGACATACTGAACATAGCAATCACTGTGTGAGTGAGTCAGGGAGTGCCTCACGACGACAAGAGAAGGGGCCCTTGTGAATGAGGAATAGTTACCGGCACGTAGGATCCTTGCGCAGACTAAACGGAGCATTCTCGGTCTTGCACCGCTTGCAAGGCCGGCTGCTGTCGGAACCGGGCATCGAGGTCGGGTTTGGAGACGGAGACGGAGACGGGATTCGGGTGTCTTATACAGGGTAGACCGGCCTCGTCGGGTCACGGGCGTTGAATCTTTGAAATAAGACGTCTAAAGCCTAGTTCGTATAGTATAAGGATTTGGTATCTTGGTTAATTGCCTTGGGGGCGAGTAGGACTGTTTGATGGGTCGGTTGGGCAGCAAGAAGGTCTGATGGAGTGAAGTCTGTGAAAAAGTCGAAATTTTCGCCGCCGCCAACCGCTTGAGCTTACACATGCAACAAATGCATCTCAAGAGTCAGTCATCACCAAACTTATATCTATGGCATTGCCAACAAAGATCATGCCAATGAAAGGAAAAGACCCCGTCTCATATTATCGTTTATTTAATATTCACCTACAAATAGAAAACTGATCTTTCTAGTTATCTTTACACACTCAATGACACATGCAAAAGGTGACCTTCTTATCACTTCAGTATCTATTTTGCTAGAAATTCGTAGTCGTTAGGAGGGAAACCAAGTCAAGAATCTGGATCAATAAAGTTAAAGCTCAAGAGCTACTCGGTCCCAATGACATTGCTGGTTGCTCCAAGCATACTGTGCACCTATATGTAGGAGAACACAGAACACATGTTAGTCCTACGAGGACCCAGGAACAACACGGACTGTATATTGTATGGCATCTGTTTTATGCTCCAACTTTCCATGTCCAGTATGCTAGTCCCGAGATCCAAACAAACTGCCAAGCACATGGTCGTTGAAGTACCCTCGTTCCTTGTTCCATGCCTTGACTAGAATCTCCTTGCCCACCTTCACCAGCTCGATATTCTGCTCAGGGGTCCCCCATCCCGGCGTCTGCGAGCCAAAGCAAATCAGGTGAACGCCGACGTGGATGATTGTGCGGTAGGCGAAGTCATCGTCGGCCGCGCCGTAGCCATCAGCAAATGCCCTGATCAGCCACTCACCAGCGTCGATATCCTTGTACAGCTTCAGCTGCCATAGTTCGGCAATCATCTGACCAAGGTCAAGAGGCCGGACGCCTAGTTCCGCTAGCTCCCAGTCGACAATTCTGATGGGAGTCTGGGTGCCCTCTTGAATGGAGACATCGGGCAGCAAGACACTATTCCATCATCAGCCATCTTCCAATCAGACATGGTTGCATCTTCACCCAACTTACTTTCCGGTCCAAAAGTCACCGTGAATGACGTTTAGAGCAGCCTCATCCTCAAGTTCCTTGGCAGCCAAATCACTGATGCCCTGAATAACGTCCCTTGAATCACCAAGAATGGTCGGGTGCTGGTCTACCTTCTGCAGTAGCTGCTGGTAGTTAATCATGTTCTTAAGAACCTGCATCTTCTTGTTCCCCGCAAACACTTCTCGAAGCGCAGCTTGCCCAGGCTCCTGACTCCATGAGTGAAACGCGCGGAGCCAGGCGCCGAGGCCGTGGCCGAGCTGCTCGCACTGAGGCTTGAACGACTCGGGAGTTGGGGGGGCATAGTGCTTCAGAGCATAGTCCTTGAGGCTGATGGCGTTGGTGAGATACTCTTGGACCTGGGTGTTGGTTTCTTTGTTGAAGTGATACACAGTGGGAGTGGCTATGGCGCAGGACGGTGTTGTTGCCGGAGGGAGGGCAGCAAGATGGACGAGAGACTCTTGCTCGACAGCCTGTAGTAGCCATTAGCACGATCATGAAGATTGTTATTTGCGTAAGGATACTTACACATCGCGATGTCGTCAGAGAGAAGGCAGGGTTAGTAGCAACATAGCCTTCACCCTGTTTGATTACCACACCGTCGGGGTATTCTGAGGAGGGGTTCTCGAGGGTGGCATGGTACATAAAGTTGGCAGTGCCACCCGAGAGTCTCGTGAGCGACGAGACGGCAAACGGTGTTCCCTGAAGGACCCGTTTCACCTTGTCTTGAATCTCGTTCTCGGTGTTGGCCATGATTGTGGTGTTGGTGTAGTTGGTTGAGAGAGATTCTGTGGGGTGACACAAGCACGGCTCAGAGACAAGTTACTAAGGAATGAATTAATCCTGCAACGGAAATTAAATGGCAGCTTTTGATACAGATGCATTTGATAGACAGACTTCTACTCTACTACTTATATATTCTTATTGTGAGGCTCGAAATTGGCAAGACGGTCACAGATGAGTATGCAGCTGCCGGTGATGCCGGCAATTTACAACCAACTAAGCCTGTGATTCGACAATGGCATATTGGTTGCTGGGTGGAGCACTCGCCGATGACTCAACAAACTCGTCAAAGGGGGTTTGCCGACCAGCAACGGCAAGAAACAAAAATGTAAGTGCAAAACTGAAGAAATCAGAAGCAGCCGAAGGGTAAGTTAATATCATTGATGGAAGAGCCGCTCATGTTCCCCCTGTAGCAGCAATGTTTCGCCTTGTTCCATGCCCTGAACACCCCCCACCGGAATAGTTCGATACGACAGGCGGCGACAGGGAACAAGGGCCTTTTCGCTCTCATAATAGCCGCCAGTTATCGTCTCACAAACCCATGGGCTAGGAGAAGCGCCCTGTATCAGAATTAGCAACCGACCGACCGTCTGGCCGGGCCGGGCCTTGACCTTGGCCGTCCCGTTTTGGGTGTGCGCTCAGCCGGCCATGCACATGCAGCCGCACGACAGTCATAGATGGAGAGAACTCAAAGTGTCACTGCTTGCCTGGTCAAACTTTACACAGAGCTAGGGCGGATCTCCTGGTCTCGGGATGCGCGGACATCCATTGTCCACTGCCCTGCCTTGGTCAGCACCTGCACAGCACAGCCTCTCTTTGTCCCAACATTAGGTAGAAGTCATTCACTGAGCAACCCCCAACGAGCACTGCCCGAAGGATTGGTTGTCATCGCCGACGGGTTGTGGAGGGAGGACGAGGCAAAAGACGTCAACTGGCGGTACGTAAGACTGATCCCCGGCGGGCGCAACTTGGTCAGGGTCTCGACCTTGCGCCACCTGATGTAATGCCGCCTGGAGGGAGATCTGCTGGCTTCAACCCCTCATTCTTTGGACTTACGAACACGGGCTCAACGTTCATGCCTAGAGTAGTGTAGAGTTCTCATGTACCGATGCTCCCGTAATCACCACTTGGCTATCTTGTGACCTGCTTTTCCCGATCTCATTTCTTCATGGCCGATTCACAGACTGTAGCCTTGACGTCGCCTCGTCCGCCCGCATCCGTGTCTGTCGACAAAAAGCACAGAGTGATTCGACACGAGCGCCTCAGCGCCGAAACGCCCCGGCCGCAGAAAGCCTACCTACCCAAGGTACTAGACCTAATGACGGAGGGTACTCTGGGGGTACGCTGCCCCAAACTGGAAATACTTGACTTGGGGTCCAATTTTGGCAGCGATGCCAAGTATAGCCCTGGCTGGGCGCTCGTGCTGACAAGTACCTGCAGATCTGGGACTTGGCTTTTTTCTTAGCTTAGCTAGGTTCCAGGTGCTTCCCCCCGGTCATTCATTCTGGAGACCATCCTGCGACAAGACAACCTCCGCTTCCATGTCGATCAAAACACCTTCTCCTCCCCTTTCTCTCGTCCCGTTTCGTTACATTCTCGACTTTCCTTGCTCAGTAAAAGCCGCATCTTGCACTTGACCCTCCATTCTTGCATAATCATTCATCCCCTTCATCTCTTCTTGCCACCTTTTTTGCTTCACTTCCATCCAACTTGCCTCCCTACCTTACTCCTTCAGCTCCTGTTGCTGTGCCTCCGTATTCGTACTCTAATAAACAACGACATCCCCCACGCACGCTGCGACAAACCACACCCGCTAGACACTGCGAAACCACTTGATCCAGACTCATCTCATCCGTCTCACCACATACGCCGGTATCACGTTCCACGCCCACCCAAATCGCCGCTTCGTCTTCCACCACCTTCTCTTCTCGTACCTGGATCCATCCTCCGTCCCAACGGTTACGACCCAGCATCCATTCGAATCCCTGCTTGTAACCTCATCCCTTCGACGGCCGAGGGGCCAATCTTGTCGCAGCCGTCACCGAGCCTTTTACCTGCCATCTACTGCTGATTTCCCGATCGACGACTGTAACGATTTCTTGAGCGCTTCAATCTATTGCCCCACGATTTTTTGGACATCACTTTCGACTGTGCTTCCTCCACGGCCTTTCTATCCCGCCTCATGCGCATGGCATCGCCGTCACCCTCAGCCCCGAATTCAAACCATCCAGCTCCAAGCGAATAGTCAACCATGGCCGGAACACTCGTCGAGCGCCCTGCGCCTCAGATGCAGACTTCACTCAACACCAAGTTCGATTTCTCCGCGCGACCTCGCAGCCATTCCAACATCGAAGCTGCCTTCTCCCCCGTAAACAACGATGGTTGCTTCGACTTTGACCGTGTTGTGAAGAGTGGCTATGTGCAGAAGCGCACCCAAAAGACCAAGGTATGTACTATTCTGGGCGTCTTCTCCTTGGCAATGTCCCAAGCACACCCCTCGTGCACTCCTGACGGGCTGCTGAAGTCTAACCGGGTCTAACCTCTGATTATAGAAATGGAAGAGCGTCTTTCTTGTGCTACGGCCCAATACCATCTCCCTGTACAAGACTGACAAGGAGGACCGTTTGCGACACCAAATTTACCTGTCCGATCTTACTGCCGTCGCCGAACTCAAAGACCCCAAGCACAAGCGCGAGAACGTATTCGGGCTCTTTTCGCCGTCCCGCAACTACCACTTCCAAGCGCAATCTGCGCAGGACGCCCAGGAATGGATCGCCTTGATTCGAAAGGATGCGCGCATTGACGAGGAGGAAGACGAGATGTTTCTGTCCAGCCCGAGGGTCACGCGACAGTCACTGCCTGGCATGAACCCAGTTCCTATCAATGGTTCGCTGGATCGACTGGGCGAGAACGAGCGTTTCCTATCGAGCTCTCCAGAGCCCCTGGCTACGTCAACCTCCAAGTTCGGCACTTCCGGAGGCAGGAGGAGATCATCTATACTCGAATCTTCCGGTTTGTCCGGCGCGGAGTTTGCGTCCCACTCCGATCTTTCCGATACCGAGGGTCTCCGCGCTCAAGATACCTCATTCGAGAGCTTCGCCGTTCAGTCGCACACCAGCCTCCCTCCACAAGGCCCGATTCGCCAGCCGGGCATGGGTATTCGCTCCGCCAGCCAGACCAGCGTGTCCAACGTTGACCAGGACCCAGACCGTGTCATCTGGCAGGGCTGGCTCTACTTTTTGCGCAACCGCAGCGGAATGCGCCAGTGGAAGGACATGTGGGCTGTACTGCGCCCCCGTAACCTTATTCTCTACAAGGATGAGTCCGAGTACACAGCTCGCTGGATCCTACCACTCTCCTCGATTGTCAACGTTGTCGACATGGATCCTCTGAGCAAGAGCAAGAAGCATTGCCTGCAGGTCATCACCGAGGAGAAGAGCTACCGCTTTTGCGCCCACGACGAGGATGCCCTCGTTCGTTGCATCGGCGCCTTCAAGAGCCTACTCGCCAAGCGCCGTGAACTCGAGGCCCGTGTCGCAGTGGCTTCTTCATGACCAGAGGCCAGCCGACCATGAACAATGAGCAACAAGGCCTATGTGCCACGGCTCTCGACGAAACAGTAGCACCCTTGACGAATTACGAAGCCCAACGTTTTCTTGTTTCTGTCTGATAGCGAACTTCTTGATCTACTTGTCTACCTTTTGTTTAGCGAGACTGGCAAAAAGAGGAGAATATCCATGCTTTGAAGGAGTTTTTTTTTTGTTTGTTTGTTCCCACATAACGCCTGTCCATACGCAAGACCTGCTTCATTTGTATCCATAGTACATACCTATCAATGATATCCACCATACCTAGCACCGTTCTCTAGCATTCCCTGAATACACCATGTTTCATAGTCCCAAGAGATAGCACCCCAATGTCCCAAACGCCGGCTGACTCTCTAATAATGCAATCTCAAGACGGTTACAACAAAACCCAAGCTAAAATGAACTGTAAAACACCAAGCTTACGAAGACGGCAAGACATGCTGGAACGTGTATGGATCGTCGACGCCGGTCGGGCCCAGGGCTCTGGGCGTTGCCGCATGAGCCAAGAAGTAAGGGCATGCGAGCATGTCACTCCCAGCCTCCAGCCGCTCATCAGAGCCGCCTTGGCGTTGGCCGGGAGGGGTGTATGTCTTGGCCTGTGGTCGAATGAAGCGCGAGGGGAGGTGTATCAGCTCTCCCGTAATACGGGCAATAGCACACTGACTCGCTGACCGTCATCCTGGACATGATTGATCTTCGAGGAAGATAAGCCTACTCCATCTTGTCAATTCCAAAAAACTCGGCATCAAAGTTGCCGTGCTCCATCAAGTTAAACTCGTCGTCGTCATGGTCATTCATGAGGTCTTCGAACGTGGCATCGGCCACTCCATGACCTCCGAGACCGCCGCCAGATTCAATGCTGCCGAAAATATCGTCGTCGTCGAACACCGGGTCAAGGGATTCCGTCTTCATTTCTTGCGGCGGTGCCTGGGTGTCTGCATTTGCTAAAGGCTCCGTCTTCATGGACACATCGCCAGACTGTCCTGGCGGCGGTGGCGCGGGATTCGCCTGGCCGCCGGGGTTTGTGGGCAAGAGGTTGTCGAGACCCAGGATATCGTCGTTCCCTTCAGCAGGAGCGAATGTCGTGAGGTCAAACGACGGCTCTTGGGTGGTGGATGGATTCTGTGACTCGTTGTTTGGAGCTAGAGCGAACCCCATATTGGTAAAGTTGAGCTCCGAATGAGGCATGTCCCCCGTGAGGTCCATGGTATTGCTGTCCAGCGGCTTTTGGTCCATGTTTGGCATCGGGGCCATTGGTGCCGTTGCAGCTGGAGCTGGTGAGGCGCTGGTCTTGATGTGAGCAGCATCGCCGAGGGGATTGGGAGACATGGGAGCCACGGGTTCATCCTTCATCGTCACGTCCTGCTGGCCAACATCCGGCAGTCCCATACCCATATCAGGAAAGGGGGCCACAGGCTTGTTGCCCGTCATATCGGCCATAGGTTGGGCGGCGGGAGGGGGCGGTGATGACTCAATATCAATGACCATGGGTGACTTGGATTGAGGCTCAATAGGCTGAGGGGGCTGAGGGGCCTGAGGTGCCTGTATAGGCTGTGGTAGCTGACTCTGCAGCTTCTGTTGTCTCTGTTCCTGTAACCTCTTGAGGTCACGCATCAAGACGGACTTGGAGTTGATCTTTGTGGGCGTGAGTGCGAGTGTTTGGGAGTAAAGATTGTTGGGGCTCACTCACGATATCCCATTCTAATTCGTTCAGGGCAGAATGAAAGGTATGAATGGTGTCGGGCAGCTTAGACTTGAGTGCACCATGAGGCGGTTGCACGCTGCCCTGAGCATCTTTCCGTGAGGCACGAAGAGCCTTGCCGGTTTGAACAAGCTGGGATATGAGTGGTCAGAAAGAACAGCTCAACAACGAGGCTTAAATGGGATGTGGGTTTGAGATGCTTACAACGTCGTTGACCATGAGCTGGAGGACGTCCAGCGGGTCCTGGGGTTTTTGGGACGCCATTGTCAAGGTCAAGTAGCTGAAACGCTTTGAAAAGAGCAGGGGAACAGGCCTTTTGAGAAGCCTCCAATTATCTGTTCTTTAAGCACGTCGTAGATCCAAGAGGTTGCAAGATGGGTTGTTTGCCCTCGAGGTTGAAATCACGAAGGTGAAGACGCGCCTCCAAGCTTAGGCCAACCAAGGAAAGTGAGTTTGACGGAGCGAAGTCACGTGCACCCAAGATTCACTGTCTGGACTTGGAAGCTGTTTCACTTCTAGATCAGCCTGTTAGCGAGGAGAAGACTTTGTTAAGTGCATTAGGAAATGGATAATATTAGGTATCTCATGGATAACAGTGATATAATGCATATACTTAAACTGTTCTAGTTCACCCTGGTTGTTGGGAATGGTGCCCATGAGAGGAGGGGTTGCGATGATTGTGCATGCGTTTGCCTCTGAAATGAATAGTACCTTGTAAAACGGGCGTTTTCTTTCTGATATGGATCGCCTAACATTTGAACAAGATATACAACCTGATACCCGACTCTTCGGGAATATCTACTCGTGTGATATTATCCTCGGGTTGAGGCAAGCAAACGTTGGCAAACGACGATTTCTGACGCCACCATTCAACGCGGCTCCGGAATATCACTTACCGCTTTTCTGCAAACGACTGGAGGCTCATCTATTTTCCCGCGGGAGATGTTTACCAGGGTTGATATCTGAGGCGGAGAAGTTGTCAAGGCAGACAGACTCTGTCACGCCATTCCTGCTGGATACGGCCATGTTAGTCGACTAGCGCTGGTGCTGTGCTGTGGGCTGGTTAAAGACACAGCAAAGCCGTTGAAGTTGATCATGTTGGAGAATGGAGTTTGCAAGAGAAGTTTCGCAATGAATTTCAGGATAGCTTATGGCTTCTGAAGGCTACCTACTTACTTTCGTATCCAACTCTTGGCCATGTCTCGTCGTCGTCAACTCCCGCCCGTTTCTCTACACCCCATGGTTTACGCCTGTTGTCTCTCCTCTCACTCCTTCAGATCCTTGACCATGTGATCGAATCAAGCGTGAAGAATGACAGGACAGCCAATCACTGGACATGGCACCTGCAGGGGATGTTGGGTTGGCAGTTGAGGTGGATAGTCGGTAAAGGTCACCGATTGATACCAGGCTGTTAGTAGGTGCTGTACTGTATAGAGGACTGTGCGAACTTTACTTGGGTGGTGGTAGTTAATCTGCCCGTGCCCCTCCATCACCCGCGCTTCTTCCTCCCTCTCTTCCCTTGCCTTCCCGCCAGTACTAGGATTCACAATCTGTCTGTTGGAGCGGCTCTTGCGATTTTCCTTTGGGCTTCGTCTGGTTCCTCTCCTGTGTCCGATTTTTCTTTCTTCCTCGTTTCCTCGTGCTTTGTCGCTTCTCTCTCGTCTTCTACTACGTATCGATCGTTGCTGCAACTGCTACTGCTCACTCATCGCAACTTCAGAGTCTCTCTCGCCGTCCCTTCAAATTATCTGGTCGTTGTCTCTCGTGCGGCTGCTGGGCTCCGATTTGTCACGTCAGGTCTCAAGGTACCGCCGCGATTCTTTTGGCTGCCCGTTGAGCGGCTCACCAATCTCCCCCACGTCTCACGTCCACTGGCAACGTCTCGTTGGCTTCCGCTCAAGAAACCCGAGCTCTCGAGCACCCCTCCTCTCCAGCTTCTCTTTGCCCTGCGCTGCGTATCGCATCGCATCGCATCGCAAACACTCGGTTCTCCGCGGATTCCTCCACGAGTTTCTGGGTTTCCGCTCCCACTTCCCGCCTCCCTCCTCCCTCCCGTCGTCAGATCAGACCCCTCTGTGCCCACCGTGTCACTAGCTTCCTCGCCGAGTTGACCCCTGTCCTGTCAAACGCTACAAGGTACATACTGTCACCGACCGCCGACTGCGCTCCACCTCGACCGACCGACTACAGCTCATAGGTAGTAGCCTTACCACCCTATCTCTGTCGTCCATCCTCTCCTGTTCCTCCCCTCCAAACCGCCCGCATCCTCCGACCTCTCCACGACATCCTCGAGAATGGCTGACGCTGGCACTCCCTCCAATACGGCCCAGCTGCCTCCTCCGCCTGAGCCCAATGCTGGTGCCCAGGGCTTCCAAGGCGGCCAGAATGGCAGCCAGGCTCTTCCTCCTCCGCCTCTGCATATCCCTCAGAACACCAACCCGATCCCGACTGCCATCACTTCGCCCAGGTCTGGCGCAGACCAGGGAGGCATCATGTCTCCCACCAGCGCGGGGGGCTTCCGCCGTGCCGCCCCTGAGCCCAACAAGCGCGCCCTCTATGTCGGTGGTCTGGACCAGCGCGTGACAGAGGATGTGTTGCGTCAGATCTTTGAGACTACGGGTCATGTCCAGAACGTCAAGATTATCCCTGACAAGAATGTAAGACTCGAGTCCGTTGCGCCGTGGCCACAGAGCTGGGCGCTGCATCATGGAAAAGGTGGGCTAACCAAGAACCTTGTAGGCGCGGGGCTACAACTATGGATTCGTCGAGTACGACGACCCTGGTGCTGCTGAGCGTGCTATGCAGACCCTGAACGGACGACGGGTTCACCAATCGGTAACACATCACCGGCAAACTCGTTGGAGGACTGAAGCTAACACGTAGCGCAGGAAATCCGAGTCAACTGGGCGTATCAGTCAAACACGACAAACAAGGAGGATACTTCCAACCACTTCCACATTTTTGTCGGCGATTTGTCCAACGAGGTCAACGACGAGGTCCTTCTCCAGGCATTCTCCGCTTTTGGTTCCGTCTCTGAGGCTCGTGTCATGTGGGATATGAAGACTGGTCGTTCTCGAGGTTACGGTTTTGTCGCCTTCCGGGACCGACCTGACGCCGAGAAGGCCCTGAGCTCTATGGACGGCGAATGGCTGGGCTCTCGAGCCATCCGATGCAACTGGGCAAACCAGAAGGGCCAGCCGTCCATGGCCCAGCAGCAGGCCATGCAGGCCATGGGCATGACTCCTACCACTCCCTACGGACACCACCAATTCCCATCGCATGGCGTCGCTAGTTACGAAGTCATCCTGACCCAAACCCCCAGCTGGCAGACCACCTGCTACGTCGGAAACCTCACCCCTTACACAACCCCCAACGATGTTGTGCCGCTTTTCCAGAACTTTGGCTTCGTCGTCGAGTCGCGATTCCAGGCCGACCGTGGATTTGCTTTCATTAAGATGGACACGCACGAGAATGCCGCCATGGCGATCTGCCAAATGAACGGATACAATGTCAACGGCCGACCCCTCAAGTGCAGCGTATGATTTGCCCTACCTCATCAAGCCCCTCTCCGAGGCCACCCATGATTGTACGAGATAGATGACTGACGAGTGTTTGCAGTGGGGCAAGGACAAGACGCCCAACCCTCAGGGAGGATTTGATCCTTCTCAGCCATACAGTCCCCAGAGTGCTCAAGCTCCTGGATACCCGGGTACGCCTACCTTTTACCCCCAGTATGGTGGTGAGTGTGAAGCGTGAGCGAGCAGGCCGAGTTTGTAGCTAACAGCGATGGAATAGCCCAGTACGGCGGACAGCCCGGTAACTACGGCGGCCCCCAGACTGGTTCGCCGGCAGGCTACGGAGGATCCCCGATGGGATACGCCGGTCCCCAGAGCGCCGGAGGCTATGGACGGGGCCAGCAGCCCCCCAACGCCGAATGGGTGCAGCCTCGCCCCGGACAAAACTTCAACAACGGATTTGGCGGTTACCAGGCCTAGGAGGCAAAACGAGACCAAAGCAAGACGAGAAGCTAAAAGCCGGACGAAAAATGATGACCAGGGATGCAAGTGTTTGTCGTTTGAGATAACCATACTCTGGGCATTTCCTCCCTTTGCCTGTTTCCCCCCTGTTTTCTTTCCATATTTCCGAGGATTCTTCTCACCAGCTTGTCTTGTTGATATCTGCTGGCATTTTCAAGTTTTACTGCCTACAGAAGGGGAATTCTGTCATGTCCCTCCCCTGTGCCTGGGGAAAGAGGTGGTTTTTTCTCTGTGTCTCTGTCTGTTTTGCTTACAATCTACTGTATGCATGGATCCATGTTTTTACTTCTCTTCTCTTTTCGTCGACAAAAGTCGGGAGCGCCACATGTTTCTCAAATCTCTCTCTATCTCTGTCTGTACGAGCGCTAATCCCAGGATACCATCAACGTTTCACCTTAGCTTTGCGGCATTTGGGTCATGGACCAGTCTGGCATTTCAATTTTCCCTTATCTGACGAGGTTATGAATGTTCCATCCAAATCTTGTGTATCTGTCAATGGAGCGTCTGATATTTCAGTGGCTGGCGAGGGGGGCGGCAATTCCATTCCATGGATCATTATTTGTGTATCTAGCGGCGAGATTTTCTTAACGGATTTTTCCTTGTTCCCTTTATTTTCATTTTACCTCGGTACACGGCATGACGGAGAAGCGAGTAAGAAGAAGAAGCCGTTGTAAAATTGACGACCCAAGCGATGGGGGGG
>SSHR01000305.1:0-20892 GCA_006518225.1 Fusarium neocosmosporiellum | reverse complement strand
TTCTATAATTGGGCTCAGAGCCAGCCAGGGCTTGAGAAGACGTACATATGCCGTCCTAGGTCGGTGTGCAATGACGGATCGAGAACCTTATTGCTAACAAGAGTAAGGCCTACGCAAACAAGGGATCCTCGCCTCGCTGTCAATGCGACAAAAGGGTTAGGCTGCGAAAGGAGCAGCTGAGGCTTTCGGGGTCTGGGGCAGCAGCTGAGAATGGCGCTCGCTGGAGTCCTCCGATACAGCCTCATGCGGCCTGGGGCTTGCAGTGTGATAGATCGCCAAGGGAGGCTTAGGCGCGGATTGGCCATGCCAGGAAAGCAAGCACGAGCAGGGGGGTCGACAGCCAAGACGAAAAAGAGATGCTTCACGACGGGCCATGCCAATACGAGAAGCCGGTGGAGGCTATGTCAACGCCTAGATCACGACCAACGCCCGAGTCGTCCTACTTTAACTAATGACCCAGAGAAAATTGTTTCAGAACAGCATGTTCGAGACGGGGAAATGCTGCAATCGCATCCATGGCCATTAATGGATGCATGGCATGGCATGGAAATGGAATGGCTCTACTGTACACAGCCAACATTCTAGCAGGCCCCGGCTGGCACGGTCCGCCTGGAGGACAGGGCATTGCTGTAAGCAAGGACTTCCTCGATACAAGAGAGCAAAGAGCCAACTCAACGGGTGCTTTTTTTCTTCTTTTTCGAGTCGGTGTGTCTCGGGCCGTTTGTGAATGTTTCATGCAAGGGATGTATATCGATCCTTTTCTATTGAAGCCCGAATTGAACCCTAAATTGGCCATGTCATGATGTCTTGCTTGATTCCATCACAGAGGGGGGAGGGGGGCTGATGCCCATCGCCAGCGGCCTCAGCCGCTATGGATGATCGACGGCCCCCAGACTTTTTGCTCTGCTGCGCCCACAATGCAACGCAAGCCAGCGCGAATTCGCAACACGCTTGCTTCAACTGGTACTCGCTTCGCGGCGATATCCTCATCTTTCCCGTTCGTGGCTCAATGAATGCTCAACTTGAACTCGTTCCCATCAATGCGATGCGACTGGCGATTATGACATCGGCTCCGAAATGCCTGCCTTTTCTCCCAGCAACTCTCTCGGAGCCGGTGACAGTCGTCGACGGCAAGATTGACTCGGCACCGAAGACTTGACGCTTGATCGCCCGGCGCGGGTTAACACTATCGCATGCCGAGGAGCCCCGAATCTCCGCCGCTCATAACCGCCAAGATCAACTCGAGTTCCGGCTCCTGTTCCGGCTCCGGTGTAAACGTCTCGATTGCCTCAATCTCACAAGACTTAATTGACCTCAATTTCCCGCTGGATTTTTCTTTCAGGACTTCTGTCTGCACTGCCTCTGAAATCCCTTAGCCTCGCGGAACATGAGCCTGTTCACTGCCGCCAGATCCCTGCGCTCCAAGCCTCTCAATGGCTGGCTGCGCGTCCGCCGGTACTCGAGCGCTGTGGGAACCGGCCTTCCACTTGAGGGCATTCGCGTGCTGGATATGACAAGAGTGCTAGCCGGCGTGGGTTTTCTCATCCGCAATCTCCTGCCCCCCCAGCAAGCGCTGACCGTCACAGCCATACTGTACTCAGATTTTGGGTGACCTTGGGTGAGTCCGCGAGGATTGGATGTCATCAAGACCCTGGCCAGGCGTTAACTTGGCCAACCGCGCAGCGCTGAGGTGATCAAAATCGAGCACCCTGTTCGAGGCGATGACACCAGGGCATGGGGGCCCCCATATGCCAGGTACAAGGAGGGTTCATCAGCCAAGGGACCTGGCGAGTCTGCTTATTTCCTTGGGGTATGTCGAGCCTCCCCAGATGGCCAAGTTTAGATGCTCATCCTTTTTAAGGCGAACCGAAACAAAAAGTCTCTCGGCCTGTCTTTTCAGCACAAGGAGGGAGTCGAGGTCCTCCACAAACTTGCTGCAAAATGCGACGTTCTGGTCGAAAACTACCTTCCGGGGACTCTGAAGAAGTACTCGATGGATTATGAGACTCTCCGCAAGATCAACCCATCATTGATCTATGCTTCCATCACCGGCTATGGTCAAACGGGTCCGTACGCCAACCGAGCCGGCTACGACGTAATGGTCGAGGCTGAGTTTGGTTTGATGCACATCACCGGTGAACGGGACGGACCACCAGTCAAGGTTGGCGTTGCTGTGACTGACCTGACAACCGGTCTCTACACTAGCAACAGCATCATGGCTGCGCTCCTCGGACGGGCCAAGTCTGGAAAGGGCCAGCACATTGACGTTGCATTGAGTGACTGCCAGACTGCGACCTTGGCCAACATTGCCAGTAGCTGTCTGATCAGCGGAAAGAAGGATTCCGGTCGTTGGGGCACGGCCCATCGTGAGTCTTGCCATGAGTTTGAAGCGCGAGTTGCTAACTGGAACAGCGTCGATTGTGCCATACAAGTCGTTTGAAACCAAAGACGGAGGAATCCTCTTTGGTGGAGGTAATGATCGGCTATTTGGCGTCTTGTGTGACGGGCTCGGCCAATCCCACTGGAAGGACGACGCGCGTTACAAGACCAACGCCGATAGGGTCGCCAACCGCAAAGACCTCGAGGCCAAGATCGAGGCGCTCACCAAGCTCAAGACGACACAGGAGTGGCTCGAGATCTTTGAGGGCAAGGGCATGCCCTACGCCGCCATCAACGACGTCCAAGGGACGCTCAACCACGAACACACAAAGGCACGCAACATGGTGGTCGAGATGGACCATCAAGAGTGCGGCCCCATCAAGATGGTCAACACTCCCATCAAGCTATCAGAAACCCCTCCCACGATTCGAAGTGTGCCACCAACTTTGGGCCAGCACACGGATGAAGTGCTCCAGGAGCATCTCGGACTGAGTGAAGCCGATGTCATCTCACTGAGAGAAAAGGGTGTTGTCGGATAAAGCGTACATATATAAAAAGAATAGAGTAGATTGAATGAAATCAAATAATATTTAAGGGCATATAAATTGCCCCAAGGAGAAACAATTGCGGCGTCTTCTCAGTCGAGGGAACTCACGTGACCACACGTGTCTGAGGTTTATCGCGACATCTCACTTTGAGCTCAGATGCCATCGACTTCAATTCCCCGTCAGAGCCAACTTTGGCGCAACAGGTTTTTCAAAAATTCTTTTGGTCATTTCTCAATTGGACCTGTTTCGTTTTCCTCACAGCCTTCATTTGGCTCCGACTTTCAGCGCCGACTCCTTCCCCAACACGTATGACGATTGGCTCGCGAATAGGAGGAGCCGGCAGGCCTCATCAGTCGACGCGGTTCAATATCTCGACAAGATGAGCGGACTACGAGACCAAGTGATGGTGGGAGGTCTCAAATCTGCCGATCATGACATGCGCAACGGTGATACATCTGCAGCAGCCGGCGCCCCCTTGAGGCCGCTCTCACCAGACCAAGCCTCGTACACCCCCCAGTTCTCATCCAACGCCTCCATCATCATGGACCGCATAAAGAGCAGCCGCCAAGAAAACACACTCGAGAAAGCCGGGACGGCAGTGGCTCACGATCTGAATGCAACTCTGCCAGTGCCGTCGGCATCGCCCTTCCTCCAGACTCTGCCCATGTCAGCGAATCCAAGTTCAGCCGCGTGGAGCTCCTCCAATGCCGGGACCAAGAGAAAGAGAGAGTCATCGACAGAAAAGGTTGACTTTACGCAAAGCACGGTCGCCTTCCCGGTGGCAAAGGGGACACATGCTCCCCAGCCAGGTCTTCAGTCTCGACCCACGGTGCAGCCGGTCCAGTGCTCGAAATGCGAGGGGTCTGCGCAGACGAGCCAGGGCCCTTTGGCTACGTGCGCTCACTGTCTCAGGTCCTGGCATCATCAGTGTCACTCCCCCACGATCACCAGTGAGGCCATGGCTGCCTCGATATTCGTCTGTGCTGCATGCGCTGCAGATCAAGAACAGGCGGTCAGGCTCAAGGGGAAGTCCAGCCAGCAGCGGCAGTATGAGATCGAGAAGCTTCGCCAGAAGCGCCTGGCCGCGCTCCCAAGGGGCGTCGTTCCCGCAAAGCCTGGACTCGTCGGGTTCGGCGCTGGGCGCGCTCCAGACTCATCGGTAAGTCAAGCGCTTGCAGCGATTGCGGGGAGTATGAACGCTAACACTGTAGCCAAGCGGACCGAGTACTTTGACTCGATGCGCAAGACTGATCTGCTGAACGTCCTTTCTCTATGTGACCAGCTCAAGCCCAACCTCCTTGTCGACATCCTTGTGTCTGTGTCGAAAAGACACCCGGATCTGCCCATGTTTGATTCTCCAGACTGGGAGGCTCAGCTAGCAACAACCCCCTTTCGCCTTCACAAGTCATCAAAGCATGAAGAAAAGCCACGGCACGGCCACGTTATTATAAGTAGCAAGGCAAGGTCAAAGCACAAGACCACAAAGAAGATACTGAAGCGCACCCGCGTTATTGAAGTCATCACGACCGCACCAGAGGAGGATGAGGATGTTCTGCCGCCGACGTGGGCAAAGGCTGATGAGGGATTGTACGCAAAGTTGGCCCCGGAGACGGAAGACAGGAGTCTCCTGATGGACGAGAATGACGAAGAGTCTTTTAGCCATTTCTCAGTGGATGGTTTTGGTAAACAGATCATGGAGCCTGTGGGGGCATGAGTTGATATGTGTACGAGGTTCACTTGGAAGATTGTTGTGTATTAGTACATTGTTAACATTACAGACTGTCGATATCACCGTCGATATCAATACCCAGGAGTTTTGGAATGGAACTGAAGAGTAGTTAACCAAGGCCGGTTTTGCCGAGATGTTATTCCCGAGTTTTACTCTACTACAATCACTGCAATCACTCAATGAAGCTCAAGATTCTCAAAACAACCCATGTTATATTGTTTACGTGCACTCATGTACAGTTATTAATGAAAAGGATTAAGGCAACCAGATCCAGAAGCCCAAATATTGTAAAGAATGATATCCTCCAAGTTAATAATACCAATCATAGCTCATCCCGTCTCCATATGTCCAAATTTTAGTGAGTGTAAGTATGTGTCAAGTGCGAGCACTCGGCTTTTTAAGGCAAAAGACCGGGCGCTTAGCAGTTGCAGTTGAAGATGCCGAGGAGGCTGCGGAGGAGGCTGCCAACAATGCACAGCAGGCTGTTGACGGTGATGGTGAGGATGGCGCCGACCTTGTTGACGATGAGGATGACATCGTTGACGAGGCAGAAGCCGATGAGGCCGTTGATGTAGCCACCGATGGTTCCCTTGACGTCGATGTAGTTCTTGCAGCCCTTGGTGCAGTAGGAGACACAGTCGTAGACCTTGCAGCCGCCGAGGCCGAGGGCGCAGGTGAGGCCGCTCAGGAGGTCGACGACGGCGTAGAGGAGGCCACCGACAACATCACCAGGGCGGACAGCGTAGCCGTACTTGTTGGTGTTGAAGAGGGCGACAGCGTCGAGGACGTTCTCGAGGTAGAGACCGGCAAGACCACCGCAGACGTTCTTGAGGGCGAGGCTGATGCGGGCGTTGATGTCGATGAGCTTGCCGCCGAGGAGAGAGATCTCGGCGTCAATCGTGAGAGGGGCGAGGAAGACGACGTTGAGGAGGCTGGCCTGGCAGTAGGCGTGGTTGACGTCGTACTTGACGATCTTGTAAGGAGAGGCAGCGCAGTAGGCGCCGAGCTTCACCTTGACATCGACAAAGGCGGCGGGATCGGGCTTGGGCCAGCAGCCGGTGATGACCTTGCCGGTGCACTTGCGAGCATTGCCGTCCCAGGCCTGGCCGGGGGGGCAAGAGCAGGCGCGGGTCCAGGGGCAGTAGGACATGCCGGTAGGGCACTTGAAGTTGCCGCGGGCCTCGAGGGAGGAGTCATCGCGGATGGTGAAGTCGCGGGCGGCGATGGACGAGGTGGTGTCGAGGAGGGCGTCAGGGGCCGGGATGGCGGCGACCATGGAGGCCATGGAGGCGAGGCCGAGGGCGATCTTGGAGAAGAACATGATGAAGGAGAGTAAGAATAAGGGAAAGCGAGTGCTTCTGTTGGGTCTGGGTTGTGTGAGAGAAGTGAAGGAGAGTGAAGAGCAGGAGATGAGATGCTGATGCTGATGAAGAAGTGGTGATCTGGGAGGAAGATGAAGCTCTATATATACTTGAAATCGACCATCGTGAGAAGCGCCCAAGTCTCTTGTCTCCTCTTCCTGAAGGGGGGGCTGGACTGACAACTCACACACACTCTCTCTCTCACCGTAGTCCTCAACAAGTCTGCCCGTCGAGGAGGGCCCCAATCTCCCGTGATCCGCAGGAGGTTCGAGTCCGTGGTTTGTCTTGACATCCCCACACCCCAAGGCCATATCCATGTAAGTCGACCAAAGGTTCAATGGGAACTGCGCATTGTTTGTTTCCCCCACAGAAGAGTCTACATGAACAAGGTTACCCGCGGTAACCCACATCCTTGGTCTCTTTTTTTCTCTGTGCTTTTTTCAAGGTCCGGCTAGAAAAAGTGAGACAGAGCGTCACTCCCTTGACCCCAACGTTGACTCCGTCGTGAACTCTGTGATATCATTTTCGTACTTTTGGGTTTATTGGTTCTACTGTCTCTGCCAATGCTTCGGCTCACCTGTTACACTGATAGTAGCCTCTCTGTCTCTCAGCTGAAAGGAAACAAAAGAAGTTGGCGTAGCAGTCGGAAGTGTCCTACCGAGCACAAGAACAGCCCTACTGCAACTGAACAAGAGGGGGATCGCCGACGGGGGGAGGGGCAGCATTGTTTCCCCATCTCGGTCAGGCAGAGGGATGTCCGCAAAGGTGTTGACAACTATCCAAGAGGGGGGAATCCATATGCAACAAGGACCAGGTTTCTGTTGTTCGATTCTTTTGCCTACAGAGGACGATCTCAAAGAGTGAAGGGGGGGCGTGTGTGTTGTAAGCTGGCCAAGAGAAGACTTCGGCTCTACACCCGCCCGGCAGTTGCTGCAAGTCTAGCTCTTGACAAGGGTAGCTTACAAGATTTTCTCAGTTTGTTTCCTCAGAGTAGGAGCAAACAAAAAAGTTAGAGAGTGTCAACCGGTTCGTTCGGGTTTCGGCGTCGGGGGCGGCGGCGGTGGATAACAAGGACCTCGGGCCGCAGCGGGACCCCGACAGCCCCAGTCTCTCTCTCACTCTTTTCTCAAGGCGTGGTCCCTGAAAGTTTATGGGGCGTTTGCCGCTGCTGTCTAATCTTAACGATTGGAGTTTCGTTTCGGGAACAGTCAACGCGAGTCCCGTTCCCGAAGGATTCGGTTCTGGACCGTGTCGTGGCCCATTTTGGAAGCGACCCCAAGGTGTTCCCATGCAGAGGAGCAGCCTGACTTGTACAGGTTTCTGAAGGATTACAGTGCAGCGAGTCTATTACCAGTAAAATGATACTCTGCAATAAACAAGGGGGAGGGGAAGGCTCTTGACTTCGGCAGATCGACAGACAGCAGCCCCCAATGTGCCCTGCCAAGCTGCGAGGCTACCAGACAGAACAAAACAGTCGATAGACCAAAAGCCACGAGATGGACTCAGCAAGTTTTGTGTCTCTCTGGTTCCTTGCTTTGCCCTTGTCTCAGCGGGCAAGCCAGCAGCACCTTGGGTCGCCTCAAACATAAACGTGGGGAAAAGGACACCCAGTTCAGCAGCAGCCAATTGAACAAGTACCGAAGCCCAGTCTATGACGAAATGGCCATGGACATTTCAATTGCGAGCGGTTTCCCTCTCCTGAGATGCTGTACCGCAAGCTACTGTGAGTAGACTGCAGCATCTCAAGAGGCCAGGGGGTGTGTGAATCAATCAAAGGCCAAGACCCGTTGATGGGGTCTTCCCGCTCACACCTCTTGATCAATGGCTTACTTGCATGTCCAGCCGTCTTAGCCTTAGCCTTGGCTCCGTGGCAATTGACAGCTCGTAAAACGGGCGACCGGCCCAATGGGCTTTTGACTGCGTGCTAGGGTAGGTAGACAGAGACGGAGACAGTCGTATAGCTCTTGGGTCGTCGGAAGTCGCACCTGCTGAGCTGTTCCAAGTCGTCGAGGCGTGCAAATCTTTGCCCTCTTGAGTGAGGCTATTCGCCTTCTAGTCGACATTAGTTGTTCGCCCAGCTAGCCATGTCTCTCCACGACTCATAGCATCTAGCAGATGCAGCCTCGGATTTGTCGACCGCATAACCCAACATCCTCACGATAGCGCCGTCTCTCTCTTGTCCTCCATGCGGGATCGAGTCACCAGGTGGCCTTGGCTGAGCTGGGGCCGCCTCGCCTCAGGTACGGCGAGCGGAGCCGGCGCGCAACAGGTGGAGCATCACGGACGCTTTCCAGCAGAGCAGCCTCAAAGGGTTCAAGCTTGACCTCTTTTTTGTGGCCACGGGATGGAGAAGCTCCGGTGTACGCCAAGGAAAGGTCCCCCCGGTCTCAGGGCGCGCATTTGCCGTGCTGTCCTACTCTTGGTAGCTGATTATCTTGGAGGCGCTCGATCTCTATAGCGGCCATAGTAGTGACCAGCCTAGCGCACGCCTAGGCATAAAATAGCATGAAGGGTACGGTAGGTTGACGTTGGTGGCAGCGGTGACGCTTTGGCAGTCAAGTCTAAGTCTCTCTCCCTGGTGTCGAATCTACTGTTTCTGGCATAGGACGTGGTTCATTGCATTGCCCTATTGGAGTGTCTCGTTTTGTTTTAGCGCCGCGTTTCAACCTGCCCGGCCCCATGGGACAGACCAGACAGACAGACAGACAGCTCGTTAATTAATGAGAGGGCGGAACTGGTAAATGTCAGGCTAAGGGCAAAAAGCAAGAGGGAACTTTCTAAGCCTACTAACGTTGCAACCTGAGCAGGCCATGTGCCAAGAATGACAAAGACAGTCTTACCAACAGCCTGTCAACTATCACTTTGTCGATATGGGTCTTTTTACTCTCTCTCTCTCCCTCAGCCCTCAGCTCCTACAATTGAACCCCTATATCTTCTCGGGTGATCGACACTCGCCAACCATGATCTGATGCTCCCAGAACGGCAATCGATGCCCTGTTTGGGCCAGCGTTTCCACCTTTTCCCGCCGCCTACTGCAAGACGCCCCTGCACCCATTCCCAGCACACACAACACGACAACCAACAGAGACACAGCAAGCATCACAGATTCAGTAGAAACAGTACCAGTTCCAAGGAAACAACAGACTCGACATACGAGATATACAAGGCCCTGCACGATGAACAAGACCAGGGACGCGGTGCTCGCAGAATGCAGTCAATAACCATAGGGCAAAACACATCTTCTACTCTTCCAAGACAAGAAAGGATATTCATACCCATCAATGGATGGGGACATCATGTCAAAGCAAGGGCACACACGCCACGAGGCAAAAGAAAGGTCCAGCCCCTGCCTGCACACACGGCATTTGCCCATGTCGAGCAGGAGGACATGACCGGCAATTTGACCGTTACGGCACTTTTCGGCATGGAACAATGAGAGAGAAAAAAAAAATGCTACCACGCAATCAGAGACAATGCTATCGTGAGACTCCAAAGAAAAAGCAAAGTTCTAGACCACACAGAAGGGCGAGAGAAGGGGGCCAAGAAGAAAAGAAGAGCCCCCCTGGCACCTGGCCAGCCGGCCAAGATGTGGTCTCAGACACGCATACGCACTAATCAAAAAGCCTCTTTGTGGTCCTATCATTCTCAATCACCAACATCCATACCAGCACCAGCATTCAACGTTGCAACCCCAAGAGTGAAAATTCTCTATCATGAATGCATCTCTACGGGTCATTACTTTCCCCCTGGGTCCGTCCTCTGTCTCTCCCCCCCTACCAGGGAAAGCATCTCGTGTATCCCCCTCCAGTAATAGACACTTGCTCATCCACTTTGACTGGGCATATGTATGTCCATGACACTCGTGTCATGTAATGCCCCATCTTCCATCGACACGGTCGTCGTGATAATAAAAAAAAATTAATATGCCCAGAGGGGGATACGAGGTTTGACGTGGAACTTCAATATCAGAGGGAGCGCTTCCGCTGTTCCATGCTCATCTTCCGCTTCTTATCCGTCCATTTCAAATACCTCACAACGAGCAGCTCCAGCCTCGTTTCGACTCGGCCGCCGTTCGTCGTGATCGTGAGGCGGACCACCAGGGCCCGCCGACCATCCTCCTCGCCCGTCCCCGAGCTCCAGCTGTCATGCACCGCCGCCGCATCCGCAGCCGCTGCCACCAGCACTGCATCCACAGCCAACAACCGACGATCCGGTGAGACAGCAGAACATGGACCAGGTCCCAGCCCCTATCGCCGAGTCAGTCAACAAACTTCCCCTCAGAAAATGTCTCTCCCGCTGCTGTGGAGAGCACAAGAGATTGGGATATGACGGGCTCGCAGCTGAGACTTACAGGATTGCAGAGACAAGACCCAGCACCGGCCCGCCGGCTTGCGAGGATGCCAAGTTCCAGTACGTGTAGTCTGCCGGAAACACTCTTCCCGCTGCAAGAAAGCTTACTAGGCTCCCGACGAGCACCGCCGCTGTGAGCATCCGGAGCACCACAGCAAGGCCGGACCACGGCCGATCGTAGAAGCGGATGGACCAGATGCCGAGGCCGACATCGCAGGCCAGCGCTGCCATGAGTATCGAGGCTCTGATTCTGCAGTTCCCCTCAAGGTTAGTGATCCTGACTTGACTCGTCTTCTACCTCTCTAGGCTATCCCTCCCCTCGGGTCCTCCAAACTTACCCACAACTCGACGATGCAGCCCCCGCGTACGATACCAGGAATATGGCCAGCATCAACATCACCAGCATGCATGAAACAATCTGCAGGAAGTCGACGGATATCCTCACGGCGCGAACCACCGGGCCCTGGGGGTCCTCCTCGACCTCCTCCTCGGGAAGGGGAGTCAGCAGGGGCGTCAGCTCCTTGGACAGGAGCACGGGTGTCCTGGAGACCCGGGGCAGTGACCTCGGCCGGGTCACGATGCTGAGGTTCAGCGGCGGAGGGCGGTTTCCCTTGCGCATGGCGTCGGCGTCAGACTCTAGGTGGTTGAAGATGCTGATACCTGTCGCGGACAGGCTGGCGTGTGTAGAAGAGGAATCCCGGTCCCTGACCTGGATGAAGCTGAACATGAAGAAGGGGTATAGTAGATGTAGATGTGTAGATGTGTTTCAGTGAAGCATTGAGAGGCCTCGTATCGGTCTTGTGATGTGTGCCGAAGGATGCGAATAGTAACAAAGATGGAAATAGTAACAAAAATGATGGTATTGATCAAGAGACTGGCAGTAAAAAAAAATCAATGACGAATGAATGAGCGCTAGAATCAATGAGAATGAACAGAATAACGAGAGAAAGAGGAAAAGGAAGAATATCCTCAAAAGAGAATCAATGGAACAATAAAAAGAGAGAGAGAGAAAGAGGCAGCAAAGAATGAATCGATTCATCGATCCATTATCGACAATTGGCGCGCGCGAGAAGAGACGGGAGAGACGGGGACAGGTCAAAAACGGGACAAGACGGCAAAGCTGCCAGCGAGTGGAAGCGCCGGAGCTCCTTCCTCCTCGTATCGATGCGATAGACGCCGGCATCAAGGCAGGAGCAGGCAGGAACAAGCAGGGGCCTGTCGCACCACTCAAGCCACTATTTTCAGTTGACCACCGCCATTTGATACTCTAGAGGGCAGCTCTACTCTATATTTGGTCATCCCTGACCGCTTGACTTGACTTGTCTGTTTCGTTTCTCTCATCTTGGTCTGATTCTGCCTCCGCCTCTGTCCCTGCTTATCGCACGTGTTTTTGTCTCTTTCTCGCTTCTGCCACTGGCCCCAAGTCTGCCCCTGTCAGCACGAGCTGCCAAGCATTGGAGTCTCTCTTTGGCTCCCTCCCCTCAACACCACATGGTGCGTCTCAGGTCACAATGCAAGGGGCTGCACACCTACACACACAAAACACATGGTTGATGTCCATCCCATTGACGTCCCCTCCAACTGTCATGCATCCAAGTAACGTGATATCTGAGCAAAACTTGCGCTTGTACCTGAATTTTGTATTATTACTCCTCCTCTAGCTGCAAAACACCACGCTAAATGTCTAACCATCTCTCTCAACCCCTCCCTACTCGGCTCAGACTTGCCTTTACGACTTCATTGGCAATGCCCATGCAATAAAACACCAGACTAGGCGGAGGGTTAGCTGTGCTAGCCAGCAAACGCACACTCGCCCAGCTCGTGTTGGCCCATGGTTGTAATTGCCTCGGAAGTATCTGAGAATCATCACTGCCGAGTTACAGTCACTCGACTGCCCTGACTTCACGTAGACAACAGTGTCGTCCCCTTAACCTTGCTACTCTCCATCTTGGCCGTCCTCGCCCCGAATTGTATCTAGCCAAGCTTGTCAGTACCTTAGACTCGGAAACGGAACAATCGGCCGTGCACTTACCGCCCTCTTCTTCTCCCGCGCGACCGTGCTCATGCCAAGAGACTGCGCTACCAGTCGCAGCACTCGTTTCTCTGCGTCCAGAGATCCTTCGCCGCTGCTGTTCTCGAAGTCGCATTTCTCCCACACGGGACATTCGATTGCCCACTTGACAAATCGCTCGTCCAGGAATGGGAACCTCACTTCTCGGCCCCAGTGCGCCATGACCCGGTCATCGCGCCCGAGATTCCTCTTTCCCAGCCGGCCCACGTCTAGCTTCAGCTCCTGGACAAGCCCCGAGTAGCCGCGCTGCGTGTACGCTACACCATGTCGGCCATATCCGCCAAACAGCTCGTCGGCACCCAGCCCAGATAGCAATACGCGCGCGGTTGTGCTGTACTGCTGTGGCGTTGGCTCGCCTATCGTTTCGCTTAGTCCCTGTCCTCTGGCGGCAAAGTATAGCGCGCACGCAATCGAGAGGTCCATCTCTGTGTTGTGCGGGTATATGAGCCGAATAATATCGGCTCTGTGCTCGAGGTTTTCTGTGTATGGCACATTTGCCTGCGGTGGTCAATAAACAAAACGCCAGAGGGCAAAGATGGTCATACTGCCACAAATCGCCAGTTCCTCTGGGGACAGACTCGGCTGAGCTCTGCAAAAGCACTTCGTCCCGTCAAACGGTCAGGGCACTTCTCATAGAGATCATCACGAGAACATCCTGGAAACTGAGCTGCTATTCTAGGGTTCTCAAACGCCACATTGATCAGGTCGATGGACTGGTCAAGGGGGATGAGATCATGTGAGAGTCGGGCAAGTACAGTACAGTCGAGACCTCCCGAGAACAACACCGCGACTCTTGCATCAGTGTGAGAGGCCTTTGGTGGTAGTGGCACGTCCAGTACTCGAAGCTTGAGCGATTCGACAAGGTGGGAATGCAGGTCCTGCACAGATCTTGAGTCCGGGCCAAGCCTGGTGGCTTGCTCGGGGACCTCGTCGTTGAAGACGCCAATGCTCGAGACCTGGAGACGTAAGTGGCAGGCTTTTCGGGGCGTATACTCACGCATAACTCACCATGGAGGTGTTGGGTGTCCAATCATGTCGCATAGGCACCATTCCTCCAGCCTCTCCTTCAAGCTCCAGAGTATAGCATCCATCAGCCTCGACCTCGCTCCATCCTTCGACAGGAGTCTCGGCGATGCTCGACAAGGCAAATGGCTGCCTTGCTTTAACGAGTAGTGACCGGCGGCCCAGGCGATCACGCCCATAGTAGAGCCGCTTCGCTAGTTTATCCAGGTAGATAAAGGCGAAAGGCCCCTCGATCGCTCGCAAGACATCGAGGATTCGGTCTGGCGCGTCTGCCGCACTACGGCTTGCCTCAGCTAACAGGGCGAGGACTGCTTCGCCGTCATTGCCCTGGATCGGTTCTCCTCGGATACCCCATGCCTCTCCATTCCAGCAGAGGATAGAACCTGAGGCAGGGTCGGTAAGGGGCTGCTTGGCAATGTGATCTCCTCGTAGCGACAATACAGTCGACGTGAAGGCTAGGAAAAGGCCAGCCTGGTCGGGTTCGCTACCGTCGAGCTGGGCCTGTACAGTCCCCGTGTGATCTGGTCCTCGGTTGATAAGACATCGCTCCAGCCCAGGGGATATGCGATCGCCGGCGTCGGATGAGATGACGGCGTGAATGCCGCACATTTTGCGCGGGCTGCTACTGGAGGTTGAGAACGCGTGAGGGAAGAACATTCATGGATCTTGACCTTCGCGCAATGGGACCGAGATTGCACGGCTCCACTCTGCTACCCTGGACCACGAGATCGAGAAACCAGGAGTGATAGAATCGTACCATCATGGAGAATACGCTATTTGTTTTTCTGTTTATTCTTCGGTTTATTCTTGAGGTTTATCTGGATGATGTTTATTCTCTGCAGCAATGTATGCTGTTGAAGCATTACTCGCGGAGTCGGTGTTCTTGATGCACATCTCCTTCATCACGCATCCACTGCACAACTTCCGAACAAAACTCCAATGACCGATCCTCGTGCAAGGCAAAAGAAACATTCGTGAACACCTAGGTACCAAGGTCTATAGTTGTAGAGTTATATTTCCGGTACAAAAACGACGAGTGTCATGTCGGTGGTATGCCGGCACCAACGCAATTAGACACAGCCAACAGAAGTAAACTTCGCCTATTTATGAATGTATGCATTCATTAAACCCCAGGTGACCTTAGGAACTGCCCTGTACTTACGACTCTGAGTGCCCCCATGATCAACCTGGAGCGAAGACGACCAAGAAGGGCAGGCGGTCGAAGCCAGGTCAACGAGCCGGATCCCAGGAGCCAGTTTTCGAGTAATGAGCATGGTAGAAGACACCCCAAAACCTAGAAGTCCCATGACCATCTATACGTAACTCGGTAATTGAACTAACACCACCGAGGTCAACATAGACTTTGCTGTTGTTACGCATGGCAGTTGTAACCGTGACCCAACGTTGAGGGGCAGGCTGGCCCCAACACCCAAAAGGTAAAAACGATTGATTCAAAGGTGAATAAATTTGCAGATGGCCTAAGACATACAATAGCGCCGAAACTGCGATGAGAACTCGTGCCTTTGGCGATCAGGGATCCAAGTGGAAGTTGAGCCACCCGTTCGTTGACCTTCTAGTCCATGATCGAGACGATTACGGCAGAGAGCCTTCTATAGAAGCATGTGGCGTATGAAGATACCAGGAGTATGACAGTACACCCAGAATGGAGACAAACATGGCAAAAAGGAAAGCGAACGTCTTGTCGAGGACAAATGGGCGACATGAGGTGCCCAACGGTAGAGTGTGCTACTCCGTAACACCAGTTCAAATCTGGATCGGTAGCCACTTTCAGACCCTCTCCTGATCAGTGATAGTCATCGTACTTACCAATTTTCTAAATTACCACGACTCCATATGGACCCATGACCTAAAACAAACCCGACACTTTCACCGCTATTGGGACAACTTGCCTAAGCGCTGAATACACTCACCCATGGGCAAGTTGACCACCCAGGTTCTGTAGAGGAAGATTCGGCAAGTGCGGAAAGCTGTTATTGATTATTCAGATAAACTTGGCCTAGATCCATGCTTAAACTGGCCTTAACATGTTGGTAGGACAACATGGCCTTGAAGTCGAGTTTCACCAAACATCTAGACCAACTCTTGCTTACGGTAGCCGAATTGCCACCCAATAGCTGACAAACGAATATCATCTACCTCCATGTAATCCTTGCATGGTTCGGACCAAAGGTAAGCCTACAATCATAGTCACACGTCAAGGTCGGGAACCAATGCTTGTGGGTGTATTTCTATCCCTAAGAATACGAGAGAGGGGCGAACTCTATACCAGTGAAAACCAGATCTCGCAAAAACCGAACCGTGCAGTGTCATATGGTGTTGTGTAATGATGTGTTGCGTGTTCTGATACCCAATTTGGTCACTCAATCTCCCCTCTATTCTCAACCCCCATCTCCCCTCGTCCCTGCGAGACGGCAGCAAGCAACAAAGCAAGCGAAGCTAACGTAAGGCGTAAGATAAAATCTGCTCATATTACATGAAAGGCCTCATCGCGCTGTTGATGGCCTGAGAAAAGTCCGTCATAAATCGTAAACCGAAAAACTAATTGGTAATTTTAGGGGGGCATGATACAATCTCGAGCCGTGTGCTCTTTTATTTCTCCACCTTCACATGAGGCTCCTCTGGAACTTCAGGCATCTAGTCCGTGAAGTTCTGCTGGAAGTCCATGTTGGACAGGTCCATCTGGAAGAGGTCCTGCTGCGAGTTCTGGGAGAAGCCAAGGTTGGCGCTAGGGATTTCGCCAAAGAGTGGCTGCTGGTACTCGTTTGCCTTGTTTGTCATGCCGTTTCCGCTAGGGAAGAGTGGGAAGTCCATTCCCTCAGCACCGAAGGAGTCATCGAATCCTTCGTCAACGTCTCGCAGCGAATTGGGGGTGAAGAGCATGGCCGTCTCCTGGCCTGTCGGTGAGAAGTGTGGAGCGCCAGTGGGAACAGTGACTGGCTGAGGTGCCTGATATATGGGCAGCTGCTGAGCCATCATCTTGGGGTTGGGGTTGTAGAAGGCCATCTGGTCCTGCGTGGGGAGCTGAGTTGGCAGCTGCATGTGGGCAGCGTACAGGTCCTCGTTGTCGAGGATGAAGGCCGAGCCGTTCTGGTACGGAGCGTACTGCTCGTACGGGCTGGCCGAGGCGGGAGAAGTGCTGTCGAGAGTCAAGTCCAGATCAAGGGACTCGGCAGGAATGTTGTTGATCGACATCCAGTCCGACTCGTTGGGGTAGAGAGGGAAGTCAGCGCCGACGAACTGGGTAACATCGTGCTGAGGGGGAGTAGGAACGCCGCTGTAGGTGGGCGTGGTGGAAGGAGTCGAGACGTTGACGAGAGGAGGAGTCTGCTGGGTCGAGCTGGCGGGCTTCGTAGGCAGCTTCTTGCCGTTGGTCTTGGTTCGGACGTAGTGCCAGCCGTGAGCCTTCTCCATGTGTTGTTTGCAGTTGGATTCGCGCTTGGACTTGTACGGGCAAGGCTTGAAGAGACACTCGTACATGGCGGGAGCATCCGAGTGCTTGTCGTTGTGGTGGCGATCCATCTCCTTCTCAGTAGGCCATCCGTAGGTGTGGTACTTGCAAGTTGGGACGGGGCACTTCCAGGGTCGAGAGTGCGTCTTCTCGTGCTTGGTCAGGTCGCAGGGGCGCTTGAACTCCTTGTTGCATCCAGGCTCACGGCACCTCTTGGGGGCCAGCTCCTCGGGTGAGGCATTCTTCTTGCGGCGTGCCATGGATCGCTGGATCTCCTCCTCGTCCTCCAGCTGCTGGCTCAGGGAGCGCTTCATCTTGATGGGGGCCTCGTCAACGTCGACGGGCTTACCGGTCTCCAGGGAAATGTAGGTACCGTCCTTTCGGACGCGGACGAGCTCGGCGGGACGTCCGTTCTCAGCGATACCACCGATGAGCTTGATCTCATCAGATCTTGGGGAGGAGTTAGTTGGGTAGTCCAGAGGAACAAAGCTGGGTACATACGCGTCGACATCCATGTCGTCGCCGTTGTTCTTGGCGGCGAGTTGTTTTCCGTATTCAAGAATCTGGTCCTTCAGGTCGATGAAATATCCGTTAGTGTAAGGCCGATCAGCAGGTCGAATTTGTTCGCGGTCGCTGAGATATTCGACGGTCGCTTGAATGCATCGGACGGAGGTAAGGCAGAAATCGAGGTACAAGGCGGCGGACTTGGTCCTCTCCTTCACACACAGCATCCGATAAGTATTTCCCCAAACGCCATTATCAGTCAGAAGCTGACTTACCGGTGCCATAAAGATCAAGGTCTTTTCAAGATCTCGCAAGCAAATGATTTCCTTTGATCGAATTCTTCGTGGGACGTCAAGGACTATGGGCTCAAAGTCCTTGAGGGTTGGCTTGGCCAACAGTGGGCGCAATGTATGCTCGTGAATGCGGTTGATGGCCTTTGAGCCGAGGGATGGAAGCTTCTCTGTTGTGGAAGCAGCTGCAGATCTTGTGATGGCAGAGCGCGTCACTTGGCTCTTTGTCTCCTTTGATGGAGTGACCGCAGCATGCTTCTCGTTTGTGGAAGCCACCGAAGTCCCAAGGCCGCTGTCGGAAGCATGGTGCCGTGAGCGTCGGACAGAACGAGGACGCAGGACGCGCCTCTCAGCTTCCTTAGCCATGGCTGGGTCGACGATGGGTCCCTCGAGGAAGCCGCGAGGGATGGGCAAGCTGGTGTCCCGAAGAGACTTGGGCTTGCTCTTGGGGGACCTGGGCGACAGAGAGAGCTCTTCGGTCTTGGCCAGAGCCTCGTCGATGTCGTTCAAGGTCAAGGCGATGCGACGTCGGTTGGCATCGACGACATCATCCAAGTGAGACTGGGATCGAGGCAGGCGAGGAGGGACAAAGGTGAGGTCCGAAGCTGAAGAGACAGGAGATGTGGGAGAGTGAAAGGTTGCACCCTTACGGAGGGTCGAGTTGGTCTTAAGGGACAAGGCATTCTCAGTGTCGCTGCCCGGGCGAGTCACCGGAGTCCTTCGACGTGGGTGGGAGAAGGACATGGCTTAGACTTGAGAGGTGGGTACAAGTCGACAGGACAGTCGACCGATAGCCACGGGTGTCTTTGAAGCTGCAACGGGGAGTCCCGTTAGTTGACAAGATCGATCTTGGATGCAAACAAGTGCTTGATAGTGGAGGACGGGATGGTGAGTCACAGTCGAGGTTCCTAATTCCCACACCCAAGGGGGATGAAAAGGCCTAGACGTTGACCGAGTCCAGGTTTGGGTTTTGGGGGGATTGGCCAATGCCAGTTTGTTTGGCAAATGTCTAGAGGCGGGGGGAAGAAACCGGAAAGGAAACGATTTCGGCGTGATGAGATGGAAATCGAAGACAAAGACGAGATAAAATATGAACCGTACCAAGTGATAGATGCAAGGGCGCGCAGCGGATGTCAATCCTGTCGTCAACAAGTCGAGGTGCGGCGGGTGGCGCGAGACGACCAAGAAGATGACAGGGAAGGCGGCGGATGAACGAGTCGGGGCCAAACAGATATATTTCTCACGCGGAAAGATGACCCGGCAGGGTTCGGCAGGATCGTTTGGTTTGACGAGACGACGGGCGACGAGCGCGTGAGAGTCGGCGGTTGAAACGGAAAATGTTGGATATCAAGTCGTAGGGGGATGCAGAGAGGCGAGTGGAACTGGACAGGAGAGGACGGGGCGTAAAAGGGTATATGAGGGATGGCGAAGGGGGGCGTGTTGCCAAGCGACGCAGGGTGTGCAGGGTCCGTAAGACGAGAGCCGGGGGGGTTAAAGACGCAGAAGAATCGATTGACGGCGGCGGCCTCAGGACGACGACGGCAACAATGATGGGAAGGGAAGAAAAGGGAGGAGGTGATGGATTGATGGAGAGGGAGAGGGCGAAGTGGTGGATTTGGGGGTTAATGCCACTTTCCCCAATGTGCTTAGAAACCAAGCTGGGGGAGACGCCCTCTCAGCCCATGGCAGACTGCTGCCTGGAGGCCCGGCCCAATTAGGATTAGGGGGTGCCGCGGGCTGAGGCGTAGCCTGTGCGGAGGAGGCGCATCCCTGCGCAAAGTCCACGGCGATAGGGTCACTAACAATTTCTGGGGCACCTTGAGGGAGAGTTACTGTGGCATCTGGCCGAGATTCCTGCGACGAGAATGTTGGTTGTTGTGATGAGGGCGGCATTCCACAGCAATTTCCGCTGGGATGCCCCCCAAAATCAGTCGCAGAGCCGCATCAAACGCTGACGGCCGGAACCAGCGGGTTTGGGATCGGTGTTAATGGCCCAGGTGCCTCGACTATCGCGAGCGACTTGGGGATGTCTCCACAAACTCCGCCCCGCTCACTCTCGCACCCGCTCTCGCACAGGTGTCGGCCGTCCGGCGTCACGTTAGGACCATTCGCCATTGATTGACCAGTCCGTCCGTGTCTCCCCAAGGCGCATCACATCGGCGAACCTCCGCGCGCGGGTGCGAAATGCGCAGGACGATTTCAAGGCCTGCGATGAATGCTGGGGAAGAGGACTGAGACTGAGTGCACTTTTTGGCCCCCAATATGCACATCATTGCGTATTCTGCTGTCGTGGCCTCGGGCCCTTCTGTTTTGGTCAGGCTCATTGACAAGTCATGAGCTTTTCTTTACATACAGAGGTTGCTTACGAGGGTTCCATGCTCATCAACGCGAGACGGCGTCGGGAAAGGCAAGGGGGTGGGATGAACAATGGTGTTGTTCTCTGGGTGCGTCTCGTGAACCGAACTCATCTGTGGCCATGACGTCGGATGCTGGTGGTGTTTCTGTTGCTGGGAGCAAATGGCACAACCGTGGCCATGAGCCTATCGAAACGCCTTGCGGAGTCGATGCAGGGATCGACGCCCGTTGCGAGGGGTCTACTCTGTCTGGTGTCTGCCCCGTTGGCGCAACTTGCATCTCCCAGATGGTCCGTGTCTGTCAGAGCCAGAGAGCTGCTCTTCCGTGACATCTTCGTGAGTCGTTTCCTGACTGCTTAGGTTTCCACTAGACCCTCGAGCATTGGCCAGGATGAGCCCACGGTCCTTTGATTTGCCCGTGTGTCTACAAGTTGGAGTTGATGCACCTCGACCCTCCACCTCAGCCCTCTTTTACGGCTGTGCCTGCGATGGCTGCTGCGATGGGTTTGGCGTTGCGCAGCCTCCATGCAACTCTGGTGCATTGATGGGGACCAATACTTGCACTTCAACTCCAGAATCTCGTGCTTGGATCTGTTTTGAATCGTTTTACCTTGTCGCAAGTCCAGGATTTAGACGGAAGGCCATTGCACTGCCGAGTCGACATGCATATCGTTCGTTTGCTGAGGAACAAACACCGAGGTCCTCCTTGGGGGGGACCCATTGGATCTGGAGTGCAAGGGCCAAAGTCCTACGATGCCACGACGATGAGTCTAGTCGAGACGCGATCCGGGGCACGACCAGCATGTCCCTGATG